>JAOEHV020063541.1:0-16646 GCA_025447995.2 Isaurus tuberculatus
GCTCTTCCTGTGGTTTGAAAAGTTTTTAAAAACTTCACAAAAATGCCAGGATTTCCTAGGAACACTATAATTTTATTATATCAGTGTTGGTTGTTTGAAAAGGGTTGACTCATTACATACCTGGGTTACTTCAAAGAGTTTCTGGAAGTCATACTCAGGTGGGTCAGTGTCAGTTTTTACATATTTGTTAAGTGCTATGGAAGCCAGATTACAAACAGCAACCTGTGAACCAAAAAATAATTGTTCTTATTACCTGTTCAATACATAGTTCATTAAAAATTAAAGAAAACTTTATGTTTTTACTGTTTTTTAAAATATTTCCTACCATTTCAGGATGCAAAATTAATGTTGATTAGCCGGCTATTACTGGCTACTTTGACTGTGGGCCGGTAAAATTGTCTCAAAAACACATTTAAACAGCCCAATAGCACTTTTAAAAATAAAAAAACTGTGATTTGGAAAAATATATGCTGATTGACCGGCTGAAATTTTTCTTAATTTCACACCCAGCATTTGTAATTTCATTATATTTTCTCTCCTGCTAAACCAAACTTTGTCTTGCACTACAAAATTCCAAGATTTCGAATTTAAATACACAAGTTTTACCTAAATGAAAACAATATGATTATCATAATTCAAAAGAAATTTCAGTTTAGAAGTTTTACTTGATTTGTTTGGTTTGCAGTTCTAACAGTTGTAGGTTTCATATTAATTAAACTTTATTCATAATCTTGGATTGCAAATCTGTTACTCATGCCATTTATTTCAATGGTATTTATATCACGCATTATATTTGGCAAGGGTCAACAAACTTTACAAAGAAAACACTTTAAATACACACCTCATCTGGACTACTGTACTCCACAATCTCAGTGCATAAGTTGCTACATTTAATAGTTCCCAGGTTCTAAGAACAAAGAAATGTGTAATTAAACAGAGAATGTGATAAAATGGGATGCTGCATTGGTGTTTCTATAGAAACAGTTTGATAAATTTTTAAGTTTCACACCGTGGAAAACAGAAGATACTAAATACATAACAGAAAGTACATTATGCAATCATATTTCAATGTTACTGTAATGTATTAAAACAGAAGACATCAACACTGGATGAGAACCTAGCATTTGCCAAGCTTAAGTAAACTGAAACAAAGTATACGTAAGATGGATATAATAGTCCCTGTGAGTAAAAACTTCTCACCAAGGTCTGCCACAAGACAATTGCAACACACCTTTTGGTTACTTTTCCTGTTGCAACTGTCTTTATACAACATGTACGGAGTGCCAGTTTCAATCTGTGAATCTAATATGTGAAACCACAATTTCTGTGCATTCACTCTTCTAACAAACTTCCCTTGTGATTCATATCTAAGACAGAAAACAATAAATAAATGTATGTAGTGGAAAACCAATAGTGAGAAATTAAAGTATTTCTTAAAAAATTCTCAAAGTGTGTCACTTATTGTTTAAAATGCATGATTTAATCAACTCTAGGTTAAACTGAGAGTAAAGTATAAGCCCTCTGACAGAGCAACAATACATATTGCTATCTCGACCCAGCGGAACACTAAGTTTTGTACCTAAGTTTTAAGTAATTTAATGTCTCAACTTTCACAAGAAGTGACAAACTAAAGACCTGTGCTATTACAAAAAAATGATCAAACCAAATCAACATGCAAATGTATATTAAATTAAATTGTGTCTTAGGTAAAAAAAAAAATGGACTAGAAACATCTATGATTCAAAAATTAAAGTAAAACCTGATGTAAAAAGCTGGTCAACATGATGATCATCATTTGATGTGAGTTAATGTATTTAATGGTTTGTATGAGTGTATATACTTCATACTTTGTGTAGAGAGCCTCAAACTCCTCTCCATAAGTATCAGCCAAACCAGGACACTGACTTGGACACATCAGTGACCACTGCTCATCCTTTTCAACTCTCTTCATAAACAGATCTGGTATCCACAATGCATAAAACAAATCTCTTGCACGCTAAAAAAAGGAAACATGAAAAATCACAGAATATGCAAACTGTGCGGAAAAATATTTATTGCATAAAAACTATCCGGAAGTAAATTAGGCCATTCTTTTCCTTTGATTTAGCAACTTCTATAATTATGTTTTTTTTGTGTTCAAGGTGACTTTAAGGCCGAAAAAGTCTATGGTTGCAAATTTCAGGGCTCTGCAAAGCTCCTCTTGCAAATTTGTTATAAAGTTTTTATTTTTAGTATTTTTTGAAGTTTTGTTTGTGTTTAAGTCAATAATAATTTCTGGTGTGAATTTTCACCTCACATAATCTTGACTACCGTTACTAAAATCAGGTTAAATTTAGTCATAACCAAAATTTACCTGAAGTGTGCCTCAAATGTACCCCAGCACTTTTGAGCAGATTTTAAGGTACACTTAAAGAACACTTTGTGGTATTACCCCCCCCCCCATGTGATGAATAATTGATTGGTCCCTAAACTTTAAAATACTTAGCACACACCTGCTCCTCCTTGCCAGTGTTTTTCTTTAATTCCAAAAACTCAAATATGTCAGCATGCCAAGGTTCAATGTAAATTGCAAATGCACCTGGTCGCTTGTTCCCACCCTGATCAACATATCTTGCTGTGTTATTGTACACTCTCAACATTGGAACAAGACCATTAGAAATACCATTCGTCTGAAGACAGAAAAGAAAAAAATCAGTAATAATGTTATACTGTAATGGTTATTCAACAGGCTTTAATTACCGTATGAACTGAAAATAGATCAAGAGTGTGTGCAACATTTAGGACGCTGAATTATCTGATTACTAGTTATGAGTTTACACCAGCTAGCAGTACTTGAAATGTATGTTTTGATTTAAACAAACCCACAAAAATAAAAAACAGTGAAATAATAAGTTTAATTAAAGAACATAGACAATATTAAAAACATAACTTACCCCTGAAATGTAACTTCCTGCAGATCGAATGCAATGCACATTTAAACCAATTCCACCAGCTGACTTTGAAATCAATGCACATGTCTTGAGAGTATCATAAATCCCTTCTATGCTATCATCCTTCATGGTCAGGAGGAAGCAGCTTGATAGCTGAGGTATACAGGTGCCAGCATTGAAAAGAGTTGGTGATGCATGTGTAAACCATCCCTCAGATAGCAAGTTGTAAGTTTCTATGGCTGCATCGATGTCTTGATGATGTATTCCGACTGACACTCTCATTAACATTTGCTGGGGGCGCTCAGCAACTTTGCCATTAATTTTTAACAAATATGACCTCATGAGCGTCTGAAAAAATTGTAAAAGTAGAATTTTGCATAATTTTATTATTATCAAACTCAAGTTCTAAACAAACTCTAAAATTCTTGCTTTTAATCACATTTTTACTTAAGTAAGTATGAGTTTTGCACATCTCACCTTGAAACCAAAATAGTTATAATGGTAGTCCCTGTCATAAATGATTGCTGAGTTGAGCCGCTGTAAAAATTTAATCAATTTAGCATGTTAGTTTTCTTATCTTCAGATGGAAAGTATCATAGAAGTTATTCAGCTTAAAAGACATTTTACCATTGAAAAAATAGTACATTTTTAGAGGATCTTAGCCACTGAAAACAAATCCCACTGCAAAATGAAAAATTAATTTTTTTTTCAAAACAAAGTAATACTCTCCAACTTTTACTAGCTGCCTACTTTGACTGTGGGCTGGTAAGTGTCTCAAAAACACATTTAACTGGCCCAATAGTGTTTTTTTAAAATCTCCCCCAAAAATCTGTGATTTGGAAAAATATATCCAGGCTGACCAGCTGAAAATTTTCTTAATTTTGCACACTGTTACTCTACTCAAGCAAGATTTTATTTTACTGGATCCAACATTAATATTACTTTTTATTAATAAATTATTAATCTGTTTCTCTATATACAATAATATATTTTGGGTTATCTGAAAACAAGGAAATCAAACTCACATCTGCATTTAGCTGAATAATCTCCTTGATCTCTTTAGAAATTAATGGTGAGTGTTTGCCATTCTTGGGATTTATATAATTGTACAAGTCATCCATCACCTCTGTTGAAAAAAAAAACAGTTTATCAACTCTGCCAATAAAAAAATGATCTACTAGGTAAGTATTACTGTCACTAGATAATGATAAGACCACAAGATTCTTTATATATTTAGTAGCAGTACTGCAGCTGGGTACCAATTATTGGAATCCTCACCAAGCCTCTCTCCTGTTTGGGAAAACTGGGGTATAGCAGGGTTTTCACCAAATTTTTTTTTCTCTATTTTGGTTCTCCAGTGGTTAGGAGATGCACTTTATTTTACTGCTTTATATAGTGCTTCCCAGAAATGGAGATCAGACTAGGAGAGAGGGTTTTCATTAACCTTTACTGAATACTAAGGTAAAAACCCCACTATCCTCTAAAAAGCTCGCGGCTATCAATTAATTGTTTCCTAAATAAAGTGTAATTAACTCAGAATCTTCACATCAATGAAACAGATTTCACAGCTACAAGGATCAGAAGTAACTCACGTACCACTAAAGACTTTTTTAGTTTCTTTGTGTAAGTTTGAAACTTCAATCCTGGCTGCCAAAATTGCATAGTCTGGATGTTTAGTTGTCATGGATGCAGCAATCTCTGCAGCTAGAGTGTCTAATTCAACAGTTGTAACTCCAGGGTAAATCCCCTTTATTACCTTCATGGTAATTTCCAGCTAAATGGAAAATAAAATATCAAATAGTAAGCAAGTGACAAAAACAAACAACAAAATACAGGGTTTGTACTACTAAGGGATTATAAAATTCCAGGAGTTTTCCAAGATTTAAACAAAAAAAAAATCCAGGACCCCTCAGTATGAAATTTCATATAATTTTTTGTCTATAACAAGCAAGTTACTAAACAAAAGTGAAAGTTTTTTCTTTATATCTAGTTGTAAACTTAGTAGCTATACCAAGTTGCAAAAATCACAAGAGGCTCTGGAGTGTAGCTCTAACATGACTGCAAACTACATTTTTAGTTTGCAACCCTGACAATAATTTTGGCAAAATTTCTTACTACCATGCAGGCTATTTGATTTGAGTTACTTATTTTTTTTTAATCTTTTTAAATTAAATTCAACTTGTAGCATAAAAACCTGAATTACTTGAATTTTTACAATTTTGATAATAAAAATTGCCTTGGTATGCTAAAACACAATATACAAAGGCACTATAATAGTTATTTAAGATATTCAAAATATGAAAAATTGTTAAAATTTGCGAGATGATGCATTAATAGTTTTATATCTGATCCTTTGAGATTTGGGTTGCACAAAAGGGTGAGAAGTTCTCAACTGATATGGTTTAGTATTGGCAGGTGGCAGTAAGTTGTAGAGCTTGTGATCGGGGTTGCATGATATTTCAGTGAAAAGCTTCTTGCACAGTTGAAGTCGTCTGTCTTTCTATCTTGTTGCATTTTTTTTTGAAAAGATGGTTTGATTAGTAACGCTTTTAACTGTGAGGTTTAGGATTGATTCATTTTCTGGAATATATTTTAAGGTTGTGATCAGCTTTTTATGTGTTTCTAGAGAAAGTATTTGTGATGAGTTCAGTTACCAACTGCATGTGTGTTGGGGGTAGAACAAAAATTTTACTGTATTGTTCTTGTTATGAACACAGGACATCTTTTTCACTTTCTGCACTATAAGAAACAAATAATACTATTTTTACCCTTACAAAAAAAATTAAAACTAGAAGCAATGTTTCTAAGTTAAAAACTTTTGAACTGTTTTAAAATTTTATAATATTTAAAACTGACAGCACTCAAAATGGTTCATAAATTTTTTATATCTAAAACTAAAGTAGAAAAATGTGACGAAAGATCTCTTCGGAAAGATCTATGACAGCTAAAGCATTAGAATTATTCTAAAAGGAATTGCTGAGTGGCACGAGGAAATAGTGCAGTCAGAAAATTTTATACACTACTTCAGAAATTCTTTGTACAATTAAAAAATTTTCATTATGAACCAAAATTTCGTTTTAGAAGGTTAAGTCGCAACAATAGACTTACGCTGTTGCTTTACAGATACATACAACAATTCTAACTGTTTATACGAATTTCCACGAGATGTTCAGTTTGAATACTCTACAAGTACAACGGAATTCCCGCGTCCTCGAAACTTACAAGAAACTGTACAGTACCACAGTCAAAGATGCGTCTTTATCTTTATCTGATAGCTATATACATGAACCTAAAATAAAACGATCTGTGGAGATTTTTCTTTTAAATCTTAAAACTTGATTGAAATTACCGAAACGAACATCTCATAACTAAAAATTCAGCTGAACGTTTGCCAGCTAAATTTGGCGCCATTTCGATTCTAAGCTATATACGAAACGCTTACAGGATCGATAAAATCATTCTTCAGTCCGTAACACAGCTTGGAAATCCGGGAAGTTATCTTGTCCAAATAGACCTTTTCTATGCGCCCACCTGAAATACGAAGTCTCCATTAATCGAAAACGAACAAATCCGAGCAAAGATGGCGGGAAGTTATGATAAACGTCCAAGAAAATCGCAAATTTACCTACCTCGTTTTACAACGTATGTTCCTGAAACACTACTTGTGTTGTCTGGATTCGACATTATGGCTATAAACTGTAGAATTTAATGGATTAGAAACCAGAGAAGAAAAAAAATTAAACGAAGAGAGACAACTAAACTGTACTGCTAGAGACGAAGTAGAAAAGTGATTCCGTTCGTCCTTGTTTAGATTCGTATTACCATGATGTTCGCGCGCAACATTTTCAGCCAATCATGACTCAAAATTAATAACACGTGACAATGTTCAAGAAGAGCATGCGCTTACCGTAATTTTGAAATTATTTGAAAAATCAGTTCTTTGTTATCATATTCAGGGCCTGTTTATATGGAGCCGAGGTAGCCCGGTTAACGGGCTGGCGCGGATACCGAGATGACGGTAATCAGACCTTATTTGTTTATAAAACTCGAGTTGTGTTTATATGAGAAAGCGAGCCGTCCCGCTTTCCGAGATCTCGTCTGGCACAACCGAGATCTCGGCAACCGGGATGGTCGTTTTTCCATATAAACACACCAGGCGGGATGATTTTCATTCTCATATAAACGGAAAAAATTCATCTCGGTAAGCGGGCCAGCTTGCCTACCAGGCTGGCTTGGCACCATATAAACAGGCCCTCAATCTCGTTCCTCCCAGAGCCACGATCCTTTTGGTCAACGCCACATTCTTTTTATACTGGCTTCATTTATTCGTTCCCAGTCTATATCGCTCGGTATCAATTAAAATTGATCTGATATGATTTAGGTCTTTGTTAATTTTGATTGATGGTTTTTAAATGTGAGAGAATTACTTACGAGAAACTCGAAATATGAATTTCAATATTGTTTTATTTGCTCTCGATATTGGGATAGAATGCTAAACGTAGTTTAGTTTCTCCCTTATTCAACTTGAAAACAAAGGAAGTATTTTAAAAAGCAAAGGTCAACTTTAGTTGTAAAAATTTTGCCCGCGTCCCGTTTACGACTTCAGTAAAGCAGGTGGCAGAATCTTCCGGGTATTTTTCACAGCATTGCAAACGAGGCAACTTACCACTGAATGTCGCTAAATTGTCAAATAAAACGAAATGAAGTGAGAAGAGAAAGAAGAATCAAGACTTTTTAAATTGCATTATCGTTAACAACATTTTGAAAAAATAAAAATTTAATGAACATTCAGCTAGATTTTTCATGTATGTGTGGACAATATGTTTTTGTAAAGAAAGTTTTATTTTGTTGCAATGGGGAATAACTCTGATGTCTCCACTCTAGCCTTGATAGTTTCCATCGGTAGAGTAACTGGTTTTACAACTACAATCCCGACTTCCACTCACAGCCTTTAGCGTAGTAATTAAAAAGAGAGAGGCAGAAAGCACAAATGAGACACGTAACCAAAGAGATGTAAAACAATGGACACTGATTGCCGACAAAAACTATATTTAAAAAATATAAACCGACGCGCAAGATGAAATAAAAGAACCCAAATAAAAGTTGCAACTTATTATAAAATTTTGCCTTGTGACATTTTCATTTAACTTCTGTATGCGTTTAGTAGAAGACAAGGCAAAGCTGTTTTAAAACCATAAATCACTCACATCTTTCGAAACACAACCAGTTATATCAGAATAGCAATGCTTGGAGGAAAACCATATATGTTTTATCTTTAGCAAAACTGTTTCATTTTAATCAACCTGGCTGTTTAAACGAAGGAATGATAATGTTCTACATAATCCATTAAAATTGTCTTGTCTTGAAAAACAAAATCAAAAGCATATATTTATTTCTCCCCAAGTAAAATAAATTTTCGTTAGATATTTTTAGCCCTCTTTTAAACTGAACGAAGTTGCTACGTTCTGAATTATAAACTGTGAGACTTTATCAAAGGAAAACGAAGCACATAAACTTTGATGAAAAGTGCTTAGAATTTCAGAAACAAAAAAGATTATAACCGGACTAAAACCAGTGTGAGCCTTAGTTTCATGAAAAAGATAAATTCATTTCGGAGGCAAAAGATAAAACTTTTCTCACATTTGAAATCCCTCATAATTGATATGTATTTAACGTAACTTAAATGAGGTTTTAATATTAAATATTTTATTATCTAAAAATACTCCAATAGGCAATACACTTCTGGTCTCAGTGTGGGCGGATTAATCTAAATTGATCGGTTGATGAAAATTTATCTTGCTATAGAATATGTTCATTTAATATAAACTGAATTGGATTTTTAACTGCATGAGGGCAGTTGTTTTGTAGAAATATAGTATATCAAATAATCACTGAAAAAATTTGATGTTGTGAATAAATTTAAAATTTTACTTAATACACCTATTAAGTTTGTTGAATTTTCATTATGTTTATTTTAATTTGCCGACACAATTCCTCTTTTCTTTTCTAAAGTTGTATTACTGATCCATCGTCGAAAAGCTTCCGAACAATTTTAAGAGTAGAAAGTTTTAAATAAAGTCGAATTTGTGTTTTTGGACAGATGATAATAACTAAGTCATAAATAACCAGAATATACTTGAAGAAAGATGAGAAAGACACTTACAGTATTAGTTTAAAAAGTAAAAAACATAAGTTAGCAAAAGATTATTATCTTCCCGCTTTAATAAAAAAAAAGAAACAAAGACCTCACTAAGATCGCTTTTGAAACCGGCTGATGAAGAGCCAGAACCGTCAGTAATTATTGCAGGTTTTCCAATCATTGTCAGTTCTTGTTATCTCCATTTGTTGCGTTTATGTTTTTTTTTATTCCCTGTCTAAAAGGACAAGACTTCTCTTATTTCTTGACAAAGTTTTCTGTGATTGGTTGGCGAGGATTAATTTCCGGCCTTGAAATGAATACAAAACTAATTCATAAGTAGGTTGGAAAATCACCTTTGCTAATATATTCAATGCAGTTGCCATCTTCACCGTTAGAAAACACAGTGGTCAGGAAAAAAACAAAGTGTTGTTTTAAAATTCGCAATTACTTCAAAATACACACAAACAAAAAATATAAACTGAAGTTAGCATGATGAATCAGCAAAGAAAACGAACAAAGTCGAAAGAAGTACACACAGTTTTAAATCGAGTCTGAAAGCAGGTTCTGTTTTGATTATGTCGTTGAAACTATGGCTTTTTCGCAAGGAGAGTCGTTTGTAAAATTACCACCGATAAAAAAGGACGAAGCTTTACTTTTAGAAAAGGGCGACAGCCAAATTGCAGCAAAACAAACCGAGTCGACACATTTTCGTGGTTTGAATAGAAAGAGACACGGGCTAGTGAGACTTCCACCGATTGTTCGCTTAGATTCATTGCAAAATCTTGCACTAAACAAAACACAAAATGAAGAGAGTGAAGAGCTGCCATTTCTGTCGGACCAAGATTATGACTTTGATGATCAAACAAACTGTTCTTCATCGGGTGTTGAACCACAACAACCAATGTCTTGCTTCTCTTTTTCTGATGGATGTGATGTCGTTAACGACAAACATACAATGGAGATTGATACGGAAGCCGAATTTTCCGAGACAAATTTAAACTTTATTCAGGACCCGCGAAATAAACCGCCTTTTATCAAACCTAGAGCGCAAAATGCATACAATCGATTACATAACACACCAGGAGAAAAAGAGAACGAACGTCATTCCGGTCCACAAGTAGAAGCCGTAAAAGCTTTAAAAAAGGTGCAGACGGCCAACAGGTTCGTGGAACCAATACCAGACTCAAAGAATAGTAAAGCAAAAATATCATCTAGAGAATATAAACATTTCACAGACAATCGAATAAGAACTAAAAGATATTACGTAGACCATAACGAGTCTTCACTTGGAAAAGAAACTAAGCTACAAAATCAGAATGAAAAGATAGATTCTGCTTCTCTATCCGAAAAACAAAAGGTGTCTCAACGAACAACAAACAAGGATTGTCTCGAGAGGCCTTCAACTATTAGCATGATAAAAAACCCCAAACAAAACAGCAGGAAACAAAATGGGAAAAGGATTTTTTCTGATGCGAAAAGTATGCCAGTTACTCCGTTGTTGAACAGATGTAATTCCATAGACAATCGACCAGGGGAATCACTTGATCCAGCAAAAGAACAAACATCAACGAAAAAACAACTTTCATTTTGGCCGTCGACAGCTGAAAAACAATTGATCCAAAACAATAATAAATTATGCGTGGAAGGAAGAAGTTTTCTTTCGACAGGACGCGTGAAATATAACAGAATAAAAAATTTTGAAACGGAAAACAATTGTACAAGCACTAATGATGCAAGTTTACTAAAGAGGACTTCTTTTTCTGAAAAAAGAGCTTCGGTTTATGACTTGCAACAATTTCTATCGCTTCTGAATACAGAAGAAACTTCGAATTCTCGCGATGCTAACCTTTTTCCTGTTTCTAACTCACGCGAATCGCGAGCATCATCGATTTATGACCTGAAAGAATTTTTGTTACTCCCGTCATCTATAAAGAGCTCTGAAATATCAAAAAGTTCTCTGGAAAAGTCTAAGAAAACATTAGGGAACACAAAACATCTTTCTGTTGAAACTGTACCAAGTTTTTGTCAAAATGAAGAGACACGAAGGCCATCTGCTTATGATTTATTAGAGTTTCTTCAGCTTTCAGATAACAGCTACAGTGAACATATTAATCAATCAGTCCACAATAGCCCGATCATTCCTAATAAATACAAAAAACAAAAATTGACTGTTCCTTTCATGAGCGGCTCTAACTTGGAAGTTCCTGGGTCAAATTCCGATTCAGAGACGAGGAGACCATCTACGTATGATTTAATCGAGTTCCTATCTCTTAATCGTCCCAAGGAAAAAGCTAAACTAGAAACTAACATGGCTGGTAAACGAAACAGGAAAACATTTAAAACACTAGATTCATTTGAAACTGTTGAAAGTAAAACGTCAAGAAGTAAGTCGGTATACGACTTGAAAGAATTTTTAGCAACAAACCCTCTTGGCGCAGAGGAACTCCAAGAATCCAAAAAAAGCAAAACAAATAGCGCAACGTTGACGCAAAATGCTAACGGTGAGAGAGGGTTTGTTTCTTCCAAAAATAAACGACAGATAGAAAAAACAAAGCCAAGAGTTTCTACTCAACCACGAAAAAACTTAACAGCACCGAAATCAATAGTGGATGTGAAAAAACCTAGTAATGAAACCTTAAATGTTTCAAGAGAAGAAAGAGCTGGATCTCTTTACGACTTGAGTGAGTTTCTGTCTTTAAATACAGCAGCCGCATCAGGAAATAAAAACAACAGTTTCCTGGTAGCGCCAAAAACTAGCTCCAGTGGCACAATTAATAAGAAACCTTCTCTTTTTCCAAAGGAGGTGGCACCTGATGCTATTGACAAGAGAGGCTCAGTGTACAATCTTCATGAGTTTTTACAAGTCTTACAAGACGAGGATGAGAAGTTAAAAGATAATACACAAGGTAAAGAAAGTGTTTCTATCGCTCGATTTGAAGTAGAAACTAGCGATAATCGGACTGATTCACGAAACAGCAGTGGATATTCCACAGATTGCTCTGAATCACCAGTGCATCCACAAAAGCAGACTTCCTTTGAACAACCAAAAAAGCAACGCCCTTCTGTAGCGCAAGTTTTACCAGATGATCTTGTGGACCTGCTTGAATTTACGCGTTCACCGCAGTTTTCTCTGGGACGAAAAGCATCGAGTATTACGGTGTTGTCCGGCGCGAGTAGTTTAGACGGGCCTGATGACGTGTTTCTGTGTGTCCCTGGCGGTGGTCGCAAGCGGAGCTCGGTGTATGACCTCAAAGAGTTTTTGGGTCTGTTAAACACAGATGAAGCTCCACTTCGGCGAAGCCTTTCCAACATTTCACCAAAGAAACAAAGTGAGGACAATCCCCCACTCAACCCTGAACCGTTATCTCGTAGTGATTCGGGGGGAGTCAAATCACTTTATGATCTCTCCGAGTTTCTAGCTGTCTTGAATAAGGATGACTCGCCTTTGAGAAGACGCCTTTCGAGTGCCTCTATTGGTGGAAATCATGGTGGTGACGAAACCCCCCTAAAACATCAAGACTCGGGAGAGGTTACTTTTTACAGCTTGGATGAAATTTTAACTGCCTTGAATGAAATGGCAACAAAGGGCAGTGAAACTAGTCAAGATAATTCAATGACAGCTGAAATACAAATTCCGGTTCCTAATCTTACTAACACCAAGACTCAAGTGGAGAAGAAAGACACAGGAACTACGCGAACTCAGTTAAAAACTCGCATCTCCGGATCTTCACGAACCCTGAAAAGTGTTCTCGAGTGTCAAGAGATGAAAGCTTCGGAGACCAAACGATTTTCATTCTAAGTAAAATTTTAAAAGGGTTTCATTTAATGTTAAGCCACCGTCTCTTCGTAATTCACCAATTTCAACCCAATACACCTGTATTTTCCTTTATTTTACAAGAACCCATCCTAAAAGAAAAACTAATACTACATATTGAGTTGGCGCGTGGGGCCGGCCATAAGCTAGAGCAACGTGATAGAATTTATTCACTATTTATTCATATATATTCATGAAAATTAAGAAACACAAGGCAGTTTTTGATACCATACTTACGAAAATAATTAAAACACAATTGAAATATTGCGTTGCACCTGCTTGTCGACACACGAGTATCAACTGTCAGTTATCAAAAAGTCTGTTTTATTTTTTTCCAAAAAATTTTCTGTACCTCAGTTCGGCTTCAAGTATTGCAAATGACGCAATTTCAGTTGATTCCTATTATCAACACGAGTTCACTGAACAAAATAAAATCTCTTAAGATCATTAACACAGTCTTACAAAGACTAAACCAATCAAATTGTTTGTATCTGAGGTGATTTCCTTTCATGTATATATATATATACATATATGCATATGGCTGTTTAAAAAGCAACTTGATTTAATTGTAATCGCTTTCTTTGTGCATTGTATTATAGTGTTAAACACAAACTTTGTTATCAAGTCATACTTTCATGATAGCTTTTAGCTTTTAATAGTCATGTTTTCTCATTATCACAATGTATCATGACATCTACAAGTATAAGGAGCAGATTTAAATGAAACTCAGGACTCTACCAAAACAGTGGAATTGGGTAAAAAGCCGTAGATTTTCTCAAAAATGTAAATGAAGACACTCTTGAATGTATATCACAGGCAGCCCAAGCTCGGGATCTGACTGCTCGGATTGTTCGTTGAACAATTTATAAACTTTGTATGGGAAAATTAACTTTGAGCTTATAAATGCTAAAGTAAGATGTAAATGTAGAAATAAACTTCACTTACCTCTACCTACAGTAATCCTCGTCTTTTCTGTGTAATCGCAGCGCAAACTGTGTCCGTTTTAGACGGATTTGTGGCTTACGAGTGTTTACCATGTCGGTTGGTTGTCATTTCCTTTCTTCTTCACTTTGTGAGGGGAAATGACAATCAGTGACAGCTTGGGCTGCCTGTGCTTTAATAAACAAACTAACTGTGTCTTTCGTCAATAAAGTTGTGATAGTTCCCGGATGTACGCTTGTACTGCCGCCTTATTTGGTGTTTACTTGTTGTTTACCATCTCATATCCAACGCGCGCTCTTGGAATAATTGTTAAATATAATTATTACGTCAAAATTAAAAACATTATCTTTTACTGTTACATTTTGTACAAGTTGTTACATTTCGTGTAACATATTCATATAATTGTTACCTAAAAGCCAGAAGAGAAAAACATGATCTTTGGAATGTTAGTTAAACTGGTCTGACGATTTCTCACACTAAATGACTAATGAATGAATGACTTCCTACTGGTGTCTTGCTACAAAATCTTGACTCGCCTGTTACTGTGACTGCGAAAAAATTTTCACGCTGTGCTATTCAGTGTCGAAAAGACGAAATGTTACATCAAACAAATGTTTCAGTGTTCGAAAAACCTTTTAATTATTTTTGATTAAGAAAGAGACCTCTATGAAAAACAAGGTTTTTATACCACATTGGCTATGAGATCTTTAAATAATTGTAAAATAAAATACACTTTAAGAACACACTTAATAAGAACAGAGGCTCAAATCGCCCGAAAAATAAGAACAAATTAAGAACAATTTGAGGCTGAAATAAAAATTTAAAAAAAGAAAAAATAACAAAATGAACGTGGCAAGCAGTCGTCACAAAGAGCATCACACATTAAATAAATTTCGTTACTTATTATTTTAATACAAGTTATAAAGTATACTCCAGCTGTAGGAATTACATGTAAAATACACAAAATTTTACGCCCGAAAAAAATGAACAAAATAAGAACATTTTGAGCCTCAAATTCTTGAAAACAATAAGAACATTGAGCCTGGGCAAAATTTTACTGGTTCTTAATAAAAAAAAGTGTAGTTCGATGGACTGTTTGAGCCCGTCAAATCACGTGCCATGATCGTGAGGGATCAAAGATCATTTTGTAAGACGAAGCACTTTTTAAAAATAGTACAAATACAAGCAACAGATGAAGCTGAGAAAAAAATATCATTTGACAAAAACATAAAACAAGAGATAAATAGATAACCTAGAAACCTTTTAGCGAAATCTTGTTTTCCATTTCTATTTTTTTTTTTCACAGCAAGACAATGCTTGGGATTAAGCTTATTTCGTTTAATCGCTTAGTGGGTGCACAAAAAATTTGTCTGTTGCTTGTCAAGTTTCAAAAACTAGTAACTGACAAGTCTTACCGGTCCGGGAATTTTAAATAAAGAGCAGCGTCCTTGAGAAATTTTGTTTACTTGTATTTTGCGTCTCGGGGATTGATCACACGTCGTGAAAAAGGATCCCAAATCTTAAAATTTTACATTATTTCATGTGGAACCTTATCAATTTTTTTAACCTCAAATCTTCAGAATTTTTTTTGGTTTAAAAAAAAGGGGAAATGGAGAGCACTTCTAAAAAATATTTCAAGCGACCTCGGACACCTTTAGTTCAGAGACTGTGCTTCAGTATTGGACATTTTTTCTGCGATCTTGAAGGCGTTGCTTGGAATTCTTACATTTTGCTGTATTTAACCAAAGTTGTTGGTCTATCCAGCAGGTTTGTGGGTATCGTATTGGTTTGTGAGAAAATACTCGACTCGTTGGGTTCGTTTCTGTTCAGTCACTGTAGCAGTTACTTGACCATACCGTACCTATCTAAATACTATGGCAAAAGTAAAGCTTGGCATTTGATTGGTACCATTTTTCTCGCTCTGTTTACGGCATTACTCTGGACATCACCCCGTTTGTATGATGAGAATCTACCGCAGTGGCTCATCACAATATACTTTGTATGCGTCTTTGGATTCCATGATCTGGCTTGGGAGACGTCTTCGCTCACTCATATGTCTATGGTGTCAGAAATAGTCAAAAGACCAAGCGAAGTGGTAGAGCTTCACGCATTAAGGTATTCAAAATTAATGCTTTCAGTGTTTTAGGTTTTTTGTGTATGTTAAATGCAATCGATAGACTCAGCTCGAAAGACGAAATGCTTATTCGATCAGTTCAGCGAAGCGGCGAGCTTACTTGAATGTTTTCAATTATAAAATTTTAAAAAAACAATCCGGACGGACAGGTTTTCGGCCGCACATGCTTTGCAACTAAAAAGGCACGTGAGGTTTAAGATAGATTACAGCAACGCACGCGTTTGTTTTCAGGCTTTTAACCTTGACTCCCTGACGTATTATTTTCTCTATTAAAAATTAATCTTTTCTTAAGAAAAACAAGTTGTTAAAAAATTACAGACACAAGATCAAGTTACGTTTTTGCGTTTTACTTGCCTTGTGTGCAGGATTGTCTCTTCCTTTCAAGTGTTCTATATAAAAATACAACTACAAGTGTGTCATAAAAAAAACTACTTGACCTTCGTATAACCGCTTATATCCAGAATTGAAAATATGGAGATAATAATTGTTGTGTTTTTAAAAAAATATAGGTAAAAATCTTATTCATCTCACTGGCTCATAATATAGCACAGTGCATTCAGCTCGTAGTCGACTTCACTTTCTATTATAAAAACTTCTAGTTGATATACACTTTTTTTTATTAAGAACACACTTAATAAGAACTGTGAGGCTCAAATCGCCCGAAAAATAAGAACAAATTAAGAACAA
>JAOEHV020063633.1:0-16637 GCA_025447995.2 Isaurus tuberculatus
CAAGCAAAAACAATTTTGGACCCTAAAAGGTGCGGAGGTGGTCGTGAGCCGTTCGTAGACCCTAAAAGGTGCGCAGGGTCTTAATTTCAGACTCTAAAACCGTCCGCCGCGAAAATCACGCATTGCCAATGACAGATCAGACCCTTGCAAAACTAGCAGGAGTAAATGTAGTGACCAAACTGGGCGCAAACTCAGGATTTTGGCAGTGCAAACTTAGCCCAGAGTCAAAGCTACTCACAACCTTTATCTCACCCTGGGGACGGTGGTGTTATTCGAGGCTTCCCTTTGGAATCTCTAGTGCTCCTGAGCATTTCCAGAAAATGATGCAAAGAGTACTCGAAGGACTAGATGGAGTAGAGTGTCAAATGGACGACATCCTAGTGTACGGAAAAAGCGGCAGGAACATGACGAGAGGCTAGAAGCCGTACTGACTCGACTAAGAGGAAGTAAAGGTCACGATAAACCCAGACAAATGTCAGTTCGCCCAAGAGCAGGTGGAATTCCTCGGACATCTCGTTGGAAAGACGGTATTAAAGCTGACCCTGGCAAAGTTGAAGCCATTACAAAGATGTCAGAGCCGACAGATGTTGCGGAGTTAAGAAGATTTCTAGGTATGGTGAACCAGATGGGAAAGTATTTGCCGAACCTTGCCGAGACAACCAAGCCGCTACGGGAACTACTCACTGATAAAAGTGCATGGCTATGGGGTGACACACAACAAGCTGCCGTTAGAAGAATCAAGAACGCGCTGATTTCTGCACCGGTCCTCGCAATTTACGACCCGACCAGAGAGACCATCGTCTCAGCAGATGCCAGTAGTTACGCTCTGGGAGCCGTAATGTTGCAAAAACAAGACGCAAATGAATGGAAATCAGTAGCCTACATTTTTAAGATCCATGACCCCCTCGGAGCAGGTTGAGAAGGAAGCCCTCAGTGTTACGTGGTCTTGCGAACGCCTCGCCGATTACCTGGTAGGGAAACCTTTTCACATCAAGAGTGACCACAAGCCATTGATCCCACTGCTAGGATCAAAGAACCTTGATGAAATGCCGCCGAGGATCCAGAGACTCAGAATGAGGTTAATGCGATTTCAGTTCACCATCTCGCACGTTCCCGGCAAGAATTTAGTGACTGCTGACGCCCTATCACGATCACCTGTCAACCCTGAGCCGCACCCCAACGTGCTGGAGATTGAAACAAATTTATATGTTAACAGCATTCTAAGAGGACAGCCAGCCTCAGACAAACGACTTCAGGAAATTCGAGAGCGACAAGAAGAAGATGAAGTCTGTCAAAAACTGGCAGAATTTTCCCAAGATGGTTGGCCCGACCGCCACCACGTCCCAAGTGCTGTGAAGCCTTACTGGAGTGTTAGAAGCAACATTACCATCGTAAACAGACTCTTATTGAAAGAAAACAGAATTCTTATTCCGTCTTGCATGCGACTAGAGATGCTTGACAGAATCAACGAGCCAATGCATCAATATAGTGGCCAAGATTGAGCAAGCAAATCGAAGATATGATTAGTGGCTGTCGCAAGTGTGCAGAACACCGCACAAATCGACCAGAGCCAATGATACCCTCAGCTGTGCCCAAACGACCCTGGCACATGCGGGAACCGACCTATTCTACTTGAAAGGCCAAGCTTATTTGCTTGTTGTGGGTTATTTCTCCCGCTATATTGAAGTTTCAGTGTTATTATTTTCTCAAACTTCGTTTGGAACAATCAGAGCCCTGAAGTCAATCTTTGCCAGGCATGTTGTTCCCGAAATTGTTCGGTCAGACAACGGAGCACAGTACACTTCCGCAGACTTTGTCAAGTTTGCCAAAGATTGGAACTTCGAGCATATTACCTACAGCCCAAAGTATCCTCAGTCTAACGGAGAGGCCGAACGCGCCGTGCAGACTGTTAAGCATATGCTTAAGAAAGAGCAAGATCCATCCGCAGCCTTATTTGCGTACCGAGCCACACCCCTGGTGCAGGGATACAAGTCCAGCCGAACTGTTATTTGGTCGAAAACTTAGGACCAAAGTACCAATGATACCTTCAAGTCCTCAGCCCAAGTGACCCAGCATTGCAATGTTCACGGAGCAGCAATCATCTATAAAGGGGCAGCAAAGAGCCACTTACGACAAACATCACAACTTGAACACCCGCTTACCTGAACTGGCAGAGGGAGAGACCGTGTGGGTACGAGTTATGAAAACACCAGCAAGAGTGGAAGCACAGGCAGAGACACCGCGTTCGTACTTGGTGCAAACACGGAAAGGAACTGTACGCCGCAACCGGCGGGACCTGGTACCGTTTACAGCAGACCCGACACCAACTCTCCATAGCGCCGAGTCAACTACGGCCGTGGAAACACCCAAGCCAGCACTTCCACTAACACCAACACTAACCCAAGTTACTATGACATAGTCAGGACGCATTGTCCGACCAGCAAAGAGACTAATAAATGAACAATCAAATGAACACAAATGAACGTGCAGCCATGATAATCGGTTTATTTTTTTACATAGTTAGCAAAATATTGCAATCACGTTTTCATAATTAATACTTTATAATTATTTTCAAATTAGTTTTTGGGATGAGCTTTAACATTAACGTAGTTCGCTTTATAGATAAAAGTTTGTCAAAGTTTTTAAAACAAGTTTCAAGAAACCCAAAAGAGGAGATGTTGTGATATGAACTTTAATGACCTCTATTAATTATGTATTGTTAGATATTAGCCACCCAAGCATAACTTGTATTACGACATGGTCATGCTTCACTTGATTAAAAACGACTTCGAAAGCTAGCACGTCTCCTATATTATTGCCATAACATCACACCCCTCTCTAATAAGCCCCTCCCCCCTTCCTCTAGAGCGCTTGCAAACAATAAGCCCCCCGGGGGCCTTAATAGAGAAAATACAGTAAGCAAGATTGAAATATATATAAGAAAAACTGACAAACAACGAAGGTTAAATTTTTGTAACTATATCTCGACCGGCCACTACCAGTCTTCATCACGTGTGTCTTATATACATTTTAATCTTGAAAGGGTGATTGAGGATCAAGGAACGGACATGATAAGAACGTCGGAAAATAAATGTTTTGGAAGGGCTGCTTTCAAAATAATTTTGTTTCCGCAAGATATTATAAGTTCTCGTTAAAGAACAAAACCATACCACAATTATGATAAGTAAATTTGGCTAATAAAAAATAATTGATGCAAAATATCAAAAATATAAGCCGAGCCGATCAACTATCAGAAAATATGAATAGAATAAATCATAGTATCTCAAGATGGAAACGAAGTTACCAGGTTACGTATACATTGCTGTCGAATGCAAGAGAGATCTTCCAGATGGTGCCTCCTTCCCAACGTTTTAGTAATGAAAAAGGCAATAGAGAACGAACTGTATCACAATCAGAATGGATAGTTAGTAGGGCAAGATCATTGAAACGTTTTTCACTCGTACTAGTCCTCAAACATGTCTTCAATCTTCTCAGTCAAGTGGAAGTACCAACAAGGGAGGGTGAGAAGTAGCAGCAAAATGGTTAAAATATTTGGGAAGAACATTTCTTTGCACTCATCTGCCGCATCTCTGAGAGTAGAAGGTAGCCTATTTCTAGGCTTGAGGGAAAATTTTGTTTTCCACCTTAAAACCTGCCAAATAAGAAAGCGTTTGCCTTCTGAGTGAAGGAGTGTGCTCACAGAGTCCACTCTCGCAATCGAGCGGGTGCCGTTCCAATTAATAAACTCTCCTCGTCACCGATATCCCAGAAGATATTTGCTACTTCTACAGGTGAGATGTTACGCTGCACAACTGATTTGCGCTTCTCACTTGCGAAGCAAAATAGTATAAGTTCCTGGAAACTATAGTCAGAAAGTTCCTGATGTTTGGGACTTTAGTGCATCCTGCAACTACAACAAGATTGAGACAGTGGCTTGCACAATGTGTAAAATATTGAGTATCAGGAATCTTCTCTCTTACTCTTTCTTGAAAGCCCGATACATTGCTAGTCATGTTAGTAACCCCATCATACACTTGTCCCCGAATTTTACACCTGTCCACTTCCCATTCCTCCAACTTCCTCACAAGTGTATCCGTGATCGTCTCTGCGTCTGTTTTCTCTGAATCAGCAAAATCAAAAAATCTTTGGTCACTTAGTATATACCATCGTTATTTTTGATCAAATATCTTGAGCAGATTGAAAGCTTCTCTTTGACAGCAGTGTCTGTAGTCTCATCTATCATTATGATAAGAAAAGCAAATTTCGAGATGTTCGCCGCGATTGCTTGCCTCTTATCATCCTCAATACAAGCTATCAATTCATTTTGAATTTGAGGTGACAAGTAATTCGCATTTTTTTTGCGCCGTTTCCAAGTGCGTCCTTAACACTAAGTCGAAATTGCTCTTCCAGTTGATGAAGAAGTTGAAATTTCTATTTTCTACTTTCGAAATTTTTTTCCATTGTCCTCTCAGCGGCAGTCACAGCGACCGAGGGCCAGTGTTACGTCTAGGACCGACAGAAAACGTTCACGATTACGCTTGATTCGATCAGCGTATAGGAAGCACTAGTAAGCTTCTCCACTGACAGTGCAGTCCCTTCACAGATGGCCATATATACTGGTCCACCCTTTATACCAAACACACTTGATGAACCTCACATTTTTCGTGCATTTTAAACTTACTCTTAGGGGGCGTCGTAAAATTGATTTGGTACCGATTAACGTTCATTGGACGTTAAGGACTTACCCCCTCCCCCTCATTCTTATCCACAAAATATTGTTTTGTGTTTCATTACTCTCATTTACGGTGTGGGGTTTGAACCCCGGGGGGGGGGCTCCCATATATCGTAGGGCGGGGATAATCGTCGGAAATTTTCAAAAATACCCCTAAAAGGTACCGGAGTCTTAAGAAGGTGGGCGTGGCAACATAAGATTTTTACCCCTAAAAGATAGCAGCTTAGACTTTGGTGGCCCAAAAACTTTTTAGACACCCTAAAAGATACCAGATCCCTGATTTTGACCCCTAAGAGATACGACGATCATCCCGGCCCGTTATCAACTGGAGTCCCCTCCCGGGGGTTTGAAGCATTTCATGGTAATTCCTCTGCAGTCTTCGTGCTAATCCAATCGTCACACGTACGAATACAATTATCGACAAAAATCACCGAAGGAAATAAAAACTTTCATACCTTCTTGAAATTATCTGGTCTCTATTCTCCAGATGAAACTTATTGCTAAATATTATTCACTGGTCTACCAGAGGGAGATGAAGACATTTCGACTGGTTCGTTAGGAAAGGGTAACAGCTGCAAGTCGTTTTGGTTTTCTTCGAAGACGGAAATGCAATAACACAAGTTCATCCTTAATCGACGTCCGTGTTTCTTAGAATTTTTTTTAACGTCCATTGGCGCATGGCAACTCTCTTGACCCCTCCCCCCTCGCTTCCTCCCTAAATGTCCAATGGACGTTAAGCAGTACCAAGTCGATTGTACGACGCCACCTTATCACCTCCTGAAGTCAATAAACATGTTTAGTTTTAGTACTAAAAATGGTAATACTCCATCTGCAAACTGTCGAGTATTTGATGTGTTCGATGTAGGGGAAAGAAAACAAACCGAAGTGAAAAAAGTGCACAGTAGATCTGTCATAAAAAGCAAATTTCAGAGAAGATAGTTCTACCATAAAAATACTGTTCAAGCAAAGAAACTAATCTCTACTGCCTCCATTACCTTTTAAATGCATAAGTTGATGTAAAATTCACGGTCTATTTAAGTTAATTTTGCAAGCAAATCCCGCAAAAATCTGACAAAAAGTTAGATCTTATATCATGTCCAAATCGTATTGGCCAGTCGCAAAATAAAACTCTAACCTTCTTATAAATAAAGTAGTTTGAGCTGTTATCTCCGACCAAGCCTGGTGAAATCTTAAAACGAACTTAAAAAATAACTGCACTATACATTTTTTGAATTTTTTTTTACTCGGATTAACCTTGAGGAAAACATAAATAAAAACACTAAAAAAATACTACCGATCCTAAATTTAGGGGGGGGGGTGCATTTGCCCCCCTGTCTGACGCTAGCCACGCCCCTGAATTTATCATTGAGTGGCAGGTTTTCTTCTCTTTTTTTGTTTTAGTTTAGCGTTCGCGTATCTCTGGATCTCTCAGTCCGAATTTTGAAGTCCCTCCTTGGCCATCGTACGTAACCAGTGGGCTTTAAACGCACGTTTTACATGTATGCACGCATGGAAGGTGATAAGGAATGATATCTTAGCCCTTAAATCAAACAGTTCTATAAAGGCATGTTTTTGTAAAAGAGACCTTGCGCAGCTCCTTCTGAGTGAAGTACAGTCACACTTTCCCCCACCCCTCCCTCCCTTTATTGTTCTGCTAAATTGGGTCGTACTCATTCTTGCGCGGACGAAACTAACGCCTGGACGTTTTTATAACAAATTTTTTTTTTTTTTTCATAAAAAAATATTGACGAAGATCGAACAAGTAAAGATGAGCCGTGCTCATATGCTTTACGATGACAAGCCCCTAGATTCTGTGCCAGTGACTGTGAAAAGATGGGAGAAGACGTGGGAGCCAAACGAAATATTTCGGTTTAATGAGTAAGTTTTTAAAAAATTGCATTTTCGTTTTTCCTTGATTTTCATATCCTTCTTAACAAACTTGTATTGGCTTTAAGTGCACTCTCGAATGATTGATGGCAAAGCTTTCTCCTTGATAGAAAATATTTTGTATCGAGTGGTTTAAATGGGCAAGTTTGCTTATTCTGGTTTGTTTATTAATGTAATGAAATATAGAGGAAAAGGCGTGCTGCTTGAAGGGCTGTTACACGATCGTTCACGTTTCTCCATCACCGATATAAACTCGGGAACAAAGAAGGTATGTAAGAAACTATGTCATCGAAGGATATTTTCTTAACTACGTATCAAGTTTTTAAAAAAAATGTAGCCGCTATTCCCAAGTATTTTGAGCTTTGTTATTTTTGTTATAAAGTGTAAATCGTAAGTCAAGTTAAAAAAAATGAAGTTATAAGATTTGCTGTCAGTGTAATAGTTATTCGCCAGGTGTCTTTAGTTGTTATTGATTTTTTTTAAAGAGTGGAGGCGTAAGATCAGACTTTGAATTTTGATGTTTGTTTGAGAAATCTATTTTAATGTGCAAGTTGTTAACTACTGTTCTTTGTTGTAAGGTCTTATAAGAAGAACCACTAAATTTCGGCTAAAGCTTGCTTGTTCTTATTTTTTGGACAACTTCAGCTCAAAGATCTTCAACATTTTGACATCCCGCGATCATGAAAATATTAGGAACTGCTCAATATTTATTCTAGAAGGGGTCTGAGAAAAAATGAGGCAGAGTTCTAAATTTTTTGTCCTCCTCTTGTAACGCCTGAGGACAGAAAAAAAAAATTTGGCGAATGTCAGTCTGAGACTGAGTAAGCAAAATGCTTGTGGGATGTGGCTGGAATGATAATCACAAATATTGGTAGCACATGCGTACTAATATCACATACTCGCAGCTACTAATATGAGCACAAAGACCACACTGATAGTGAGCAATACCCTATTGATCTACCATAAATAAAAATGATGTTAGCAGCCATGGACAGCTGTTTTTTTTTGGGCTACTCTCTCACAATCAGGCTTGGCTTCCCACACATGACAGTAACAAACAGTAAAACTGTCAGCCTGAGTGTTTTTATAGTAATGGTTTCTTTAACCCTTTCAGCCCCAAAAACGACATGCGATGTGTTGCTAAGTTCTCTTAACCTGGTTCCATACTTTCCTTCTAAACAAGTTGGGAGAAATATGTAATTCATCTAGGAGTGAGTGCTGTGTGCCATCAGCTCCTTATTTCTCCTAACAAAACAACTGATTTTATATTGATATTGTAAGGAGAAGATAGATGCTGATAAATTGGCTTGGGCTGAAAGGGTTAAAACAATGTACTCAAATTTGTGATCTAGTGGCGTTATGTGGTCCTTCATATTGAAGTTGTAAAAGCCTACAAGAGAGTGTTTGATGACAGAGGAAAGGAAATAGAGCCAAACTTTGGAGCTACCAAGAAAGTTTCAACTGGTTTCTTAATGTCATCATACAGTAAGTTAAAAGTCAAACATCATGTTTCATTGTGAGTTTTAAACCATTGCTGAGTTAATAAATACCAAGTCCTATTAGCTGAAAAAGTGTTTTAAAATGTTGAGAGAGAATGGAATGATTCAAACAGGCCATTGGAAACATGATATTAAGTTCTTGAAAAACAAATTAATTAATACAGGTCTGGGAAACCTTGAAGATTAGTATTAGTGTTTGAAAAAGATTTTTTCATACACTATAAATAAGTAATAATAATAAGTTGCAAAGTTTTTAAGTAATCTTTTATAACTGACAATTATTTGCCAATTAAAAAAGGGAGTCAGTGTAATTGTACACAAGTTTGTAGTAAATATAACTCTTGTAACAGACATGTTTTGCAGACATCTGATTTTGTTTATGTTTTATGCAAGTGCAGAATGGAAGTACTTCATATATAGATATTGGAGAAAAAATTATTATATACTACTTATTAACCAAAAGTGAGGTCAGATTCCCTGAAATAACTGAATGAACAAGGTTTATTTAGTTATTTATTATATGGTCTTTAGTCTATTAATTATTTTTCAGAAGAAAACAAAAAAAAACATTGGAAGTTAATTTTCATATCCACACGTTTGCACATCTGCACTAATTTTTAATAATGTTGTCTCAACATCAATTGTCATGAAAAACAGGCAAAAATGATTTCTTCAAAAATAAACGGTCAAAAATAAATGTCAAAAAAAATCTCATAATGACCAGTCATTACAGGGAAATCTTGCTTTCCTAGCAGCCAATCAGATTGCACGAAACTATCTAGCCATATATAATAATAATAATATAATGATGTTAGCTGTATGCAAATAATGAAAAGTAAAAAAGAACATTGGATATAGCTTGTCAAACAATTTGGGCTTGTTCCAAATTTGGTCAAAACACAGAACAGTAGTTATTCATTATATTAATAATTTTTGCATTCAACAGAAAACTCTGCAGCAGGGGAATCTGACAATCTCTCCCTAGAACAAGTAAAGCAACTTATTAGAATACCAAATATTGAAGAACTAACAGATGAAAAGACACAGAGAATAAAAAATTGTTTAGCATTTTGGTGTGAAGAGAAAGACCTAAACAACATTGAGTTCTTTCCAGGAGACCATGTGCGACTCAAGACAAGAGGAAGTGGGCCATTTATAGGTCTGTTGTTCTCTTTTTAGTAACTTTTAATGTAGGCCATATTTTGATACTAACCTATTGAGTAGTAACATATTTTGCAGGGTCTTTAGTTCCTTTCAACTTGGCTTTTTGGGCTAAAGATGAAGATTTCATTTGTAATACATTCAGTAAAGTTTAAAAGTTGCTGTAAAATAGGCTTGAGTTGTTGCACTAGTTTTCAAAAAACTCTTTGATTCACATTTTGCACTAAAACAGTAAAATTTTTTGTAAACCTTCAACAGAGTTTATCACAAAGATAGATGATGAAAGCTTGGCTGTGTCAAACTACACAGGGGGTGAACCAACTGGATTATCCTGGACTCAAAAAGTAATGTCTTTCAAAGGGTACCAGCCATTAACACAGAATCAACAAGAGGGTGTGGATGATGATGAATGGGTGAGAATTGAGGAATACACTTTTTTTGTGTACAAAGAATGTTAACTAATTATGCATGTAATCCTTGTATCACTGATATAGCACTCATTAAAGATCATTGTCAATTGGAGCATAAGGAGCTAATGTTTCCAGCATTAGCATTAATTAAAGTTGGCTGGAAGATACAATACTTAGGGCTGGCTGCTAAATTAATGTTGATTAGTTGGCTTTGGGCTGGTAAAAATGTCTCAAAAACACATTTTACCAGCCCAATAGCACTTGTCAAAGGCCCCCCCCCCAAAAAAAAAAAAAAAACAACAAACAAACAAACTGTGATTCGATAAACTATATCCTGATGGACCGGCTGGAAATTTTCTTAATTTCGCATCCTGTAGGGCACAATCAAAACATCCTTCAACTTTGAATTATATGAATCATGTGTTTTCAATTCTTTTTCAGTGTGGTACCTAAATAGTTTTTTTAATAAAAATAAAAATGTTCAACAAGTTTGATATTGTGAAGCCTGAATGGTCTTAACAACTCAATTACAATTATAGCTGCAAGACTTTAGTTAGCTGATAGACGGACCCATAAAAATCGGCCTGCTCCCAAAAGCTGTGGCTTCATAATTCAGTAACCCCAAAATTGCTTTATATTAAACAAGTGTGTTTTACTGAAACATGTTTTTCTTCAGGATGACTGAAAAAAGTTGTGTACATCTTCAAGACTCTGTTTGCACTACAGGAACCTTTCCTACCGGAAATCTGGGATATGGAAAATGCAAACTTGAACAGACCCTAGGCTTACCTAATTACAGTGCAGTCACTTGGCAATAAAATCAAAGCTGAAAGTGGATATTTTTTTCAGAAGAAAATTTCTAACATAAATTATTTAATTAACATAAATTAACATCATTGTTATCTCCGAATTAATATTGACAACTTTATTGAAAAAAAGCAAAAAATGAATGTTAAATTATGTAAAGTAATGTAAATTAAAGTTTTAATTCCATGGAATGATCCTGTTGAAAATATGTTCCTACACTTTGGAGATTTAGAGCTCCAAGCCATTAGGACTTCTCCCTGTTTCAATAACTTTCTATATCCTAATCCAAACCACTATAATTGTTATTTTTAAGGTTTCTAATACATAGATTGTCAGAAATTATGCTGTTTTGATCAACTTGAAGCATTTGTAAGTGTTAACTTTGCAAAGTTTGGCACGTCGTTTCTGTTTATAAGAGAAAAACTTACTCAGCCATAAATTTTCATTAAAAACAAGTCTTCTTAAAAATAAGTTTAAAAAGCATGCAACTTATTTCAGAACAAAACAACCTCAAAATACTTGACACAACTATCAAGCAAATTACTGGGTGCCTTCCCCCTGGAAAATACCTATCCATCTTGTAGATGCCCCCTCAACTGGGAAGGCACAAACCCATTTAGCTAGTTATTTGGGTTGCCCCTTTTCCCAGTGGAAAACTTTTACGTAATTATATCTAATTACATATAGCACCCCTTCCCCCCCAAAAAACAAACAAACCCATAAAGCTATTATTTTTTTGGAAGGCATTTACCCATTAACCTTGATACTGGGGTTGCCTTCTCCTGTCCCTTCAGCCTTGATGGCTTGTATCTGATTTGCTATCATTCTTCTTTTCCCTCAAGGGAAAACATATCAGCTTAATTCTAAAGGCAATTATGTCTCAATTAAAGACATATCCAAATAGCTAACTTTTAGGCGTGTGCTTTGGCTCAGGGAGTCATATAGCCATTTAGCTAATCATCTGGGATGCCCCTTCCATCTGGAGGCACAAATCCAGATACCAGTACTAAGTTAATTAATGGAGGTATGAAAATTGTATTTATAGTGTGTTTTCAATTTTGATGAAGTGATAAGTGTCGAATGAAACATTTTTACCACTAGAATACAATCAAACTAAAGTTTTCTATTTAACTCCAAGTTCTTTATTTATTAGATTCATTACTTTAGCAAAACCACTTTTCACACACCCTATAAGTTACATGTTCAAGTTCATTGATTTAAGTCTGAGATATTTATTTGACTGTGTAAGCCACAGCCTACCACTAGCATGACTGTATTGATGCCCTAAGTTAAATAATTAAAGTTGATACATGTTTGAGACACATCACAGTTAATAAGTGTATTTGTCTAGGTGAAAAAAATAACAATCAAAAAAAATGTAATGAATTAAAGATTAAAACTCAGCCTTTATGAAGGTAGAGAATAAAAACTGCTAATAAAAGATTTCCCAGTTTGAAACCCATTTGTTTCCATACAAAGATATTTATTAATTGAAGAAAATTTTTGCCATAGTTAATTAGACTCTAAATTATTTAAACAGTAAATCTTCATCTTCATCATCTTCTAACATGTTGTGAGGTTGGTTGGTAGCTGCAAAATATTTAAACAAAAAGTTGAGTTTTAATTATAAATCAACTCAAATGATCATTTGAATATCATTCCATTCATTCATTCATCCATCACTGCTGGATTAAGATGCATAAAAAAAGGAATAAAAGTTCCCCTTCAATTTTTAATACCTGTCGTGGAACCCTACTCCAAAAAAAAAAACATAATACTTTTTGATTGCCACCATCAAAACAAAAATTCTTTTATTCCTTGAACCTGTGACCTTTGCAATATTGGTGCAACTCTCTTACCAAATGAACTATAAAGGCACAGCTGTTACAAAGCTCGTAGGTCAATTTTAGGGAAACATCTATGCCACTTAATGGTGTATGATGTTTGTGGTTGAAGTTTGTACTGCAAACAGCTGTTACTAACAATGACATAAAACAATCTCCGAACTCAAACTCAAATCACATTACCAAAACAAGACAAAAAAAGTATTCTTACCCTGGGCTGCTACTCCCAACCGTTTTTCCCTTTCCAATTCCTGTTTGGCCTTTAAAATTTTCTTTTTACTTTGGATCATCTTTAACCTGTAGAATGAGTTGGTAACATAATTAGGTTATTTTAAAAGTGTCTTAATAAATATATTACAGTTATTATAACATAGATTGTATTCCAAGATGTTTATTTATTTGATTATTAACCGAGAGTGAGGTAATTGCAGAGAAATCTCTGACAGAGACCTTGTTGTAATGACCGAGCAATAGTGAGTGTACTGATTTAAGGTAACCCATGTAAATAAGTTTTTAACTTCTTTGGGTTTTCCTGCCAAGTATCTAACGTTATGCAAATTTAAATACTTAATTGCTGGCAAAATCAATAAACTTGAAACTTGATTGAATGGACAAGGTTAATAAGTTGTTTATTATATTGCCTTTAGTCTATTTTGGAAAGAAAATGAAAAAACACCAGAATTTAATTTCCATATATCCACTTATGCATGTGCACTCATTTCAAACATGTTTGCTCAGCTGAATCAGCAGTCGTCACAGAAAACGAGCAAAACTGAAAACAAATCTCATAATGGCCAGTCATTATGGGGAAATCTCACCCTCCCAGCAGCCAATCAAATTGCAGGAAATTATCTAGCCTTATAATAATGTGGCATAATGTCCATCGGTGTTCTTAGTAAATGTTACATATTGCTTGTCCATTTGCCCAAGGCAAGTAGAAATCCTCATGGGCATGTAGACATTTGTCTTGGTGACCTACTCCTGTTGGTAGATTTGCCAGAGAAAGCATCCAGGTTGAACAATTAAACTACCAAAAAAACAAAATATTTTTATAACAAAATTTTACTTACTCAAAGTTTGAAAATTGCAGATGGAGAACATGGAGCAACAAATATTAGTAGATCATATATTTTGTAAAACTACAATTATATTCAATTTCAAATTGCAAAACCAGTTAACTTACAATCTGTTACTTCTGGCTTACTAAATAAATACTAGGCATAACAATGGTATTAACTGATTAGCTTGAAAACATACAGTTAAGGGTAAGTACCTGTAAAATTCCTCCCTCTCTCGCTCATCCAGTTCACCAAGAATGTAGTGAACAGTTCTCTCAATTCTTGGAATGATAACTAAAGAAATGACAATAAAGTGTGTAAAAAGATAAAAACCAGAGATCATGATCATCACTGTCATTATCGTCATCATCATCATCGCTGTCATCATCATCACAGTCATCATCACCTTCATCATCATCATCACTGTCATCGTCATCATCATCATCATCAATGTGATCATCATCACTAGTGTCATCATCATCATCACCATCACTGTCATTAACATTGCCATCATCATCATTGCAATTGTTGCTGTTATCATCATTATCAGTCATCATCTTTGTCCCCATCAGTAACCTTCACACTTATTCTGTACTTGTTGTACAGATAAACCAGTGTAGAAATAATAGACGTATGATATGCACCTGCTTTTTATCACCTCATTGACACAAGGAAATTGTATCCTCAAAAAAAACTTTTAAGCTAGCTTTGAAACATTCTAAGTTGCACTGATGCATCCTCAAAAGACACAACAGTACTGCCTGCAATTATGCTTCATCACAGGCTGTTCATCAAAAGCATCACCTCCTTTTCATTGATCTCTCTTTTGAGATATTCAGAAACAATGCAATCTAAATACTTTCTGAATAGCTCTACATATCCTAAGTTAAAAAACAATCTGAAATACAATGACGAGTCTGCAAAAGGTTCTGAGGGGCAGAAAAGGGATTTTTCTACTGAAAGCTTTGAAAAGATAAACTAATATTTTTTTGTATTTCTCTGTAATAAACTTATTCCTCTCTTTTTTTATCTAATTATTATTACAATTTTTGTTAATTTTTTAAGGAATACTAATTGTAAGTTATTCTATTAGCATTACTTCAATTTTGTTATCTCACTGAAGTATTATCATCACACTGAAGTATCATCATCATCATACCAACTAAACCATAATGGAACCATAACCATATCAAAATCAGTCAAAACATTTTTTTACCATGTTCAATTGCATTCACTCGTCGGTTTGTAATCTTGATAGCTTCATCCAGTGTTACAAAGGATGTCTGAAAAATACGGTTGTACCTTGTACTATAAATATTGAAAAAAGGAACTCTAACAAATCACTGATGGTGCTGCAAAGACAACAGCACATGCAAGTGATAAAGTTCAACAGTCTCTTTACAATAAACTTCTTTACTGTGAGAGGAACCAGGTTTTAAAAAGACCCTCAACTAAAAAACTTATTTTTAAAAGATCCATGTGCACACTTCAAAAAAGAGGCATAGGTTGTGATCCTTGACCTACAATGATCAATAGGTGTTTAATAATTTTAAATGCAAATATTATTAAAACAATAATTATTATTAATAAAACTCATTGTTGCTGTTATTCAAATAAATTTTTCTTGATCTCTTGAATGTATATGTCTGCTTGCAGTTCACAATCTAAAAAACTCAACTTTTAACTCTAATTTTTACATACAATCCCACGTGAAGCACTTATTTAAGTAAGCAACAAAGCTGATACTGTAAGTGTGATATATGTAGGTCAAATCTAGTTATATCATCATTATTTGTGTCCCATATCAACAAAGGCAACCTAAACTGAATGTCAGAGGAATGAGCATGACCACTAGCAGAAAAAATCTTGATCTTGAGGTATGTTGGAAGCACTTTTCCTCTGTCACCATCTTGTGATTCTATGCAGCCATGCAACTTTTCTTCCACATTTAAAGAATGGAATTGATCAAAAAAGTTTTGTACTACTTTCAATTTAAAGTTTAAGGAAATTAAAATATTTGATCATAAAGTTGTCTGCTTCTCCTGAAGTGTACAAAGAAGTGATGTTCAAGCTTTGAAGATGTGAATATGAAGTGTGGTATCATCCTGCCTGAGGACAGAAAGCTCACTAGAAAACATACCAGTTGATCTTTTGAGTTATTAAAATACATTTACTAATAACTGATTATAAATACTCCTAGTTTAAATTCATTTATTCACTCATTTACAAACCTGCAGTGATGCCAGTTCCACCAAAAGCTTTACTGCTTTTCCATACACTTCCTGAGAACGGCTCACTTGCTGTCCACCCCTTGACAAACCAGTCAACTCATAACCTGAAAAAGAACAAAGAAAAACTTATATGGTAAGGAGTAATGTTTTCTACCAAACTATGTGTCCTTACATGAATCCTGCTAGTTTTGTCTAAAAGAACTAAAATGTTTGACTTAATTACAAAGAATGGAATCATGTCAACATCCCTCAAGCAACATTCTACACTTAAGACTGTTTGGTATGACTTGTACGAAGTACACTTACCCCCAGGTCACTACATCTCTACTACATGAAGTACCCATAAGTTATAAAACTCTGTATAGACAAAACTTGTTTTTATTTTATAACTTTTTACTTGTGATTGGAATGTGTAAAGGTTCATAACAAAGGATTTTACATTTTTAATTATGACAATGAGTTTTTGACTTATGTTTACTTACTGTTTGCTCCATCACAGTAATGTTCAAAAACAGGCAGCTGAACACCTGTAAAAAGCAAACAAAACAAAAAAATGATAATATTTACCTAGTAAGTCATTTAAATTTCATAAGTGCCATCTATACTCTAGTGTTTCTTTTCTCAGCAACATTCCACTAAGGTGATAAATACTATATTGCTGAAACAGTTGTCCATTACTGCTAATGTTTTGACTCATTATTTTAAAAATAATAATAATAATAATAATAATAATAACAAAGGAATTTTTATAGTGCTATTCCTTGCATTCATAGCGCTTTACAGATTTGACTTAAAATTATAACTGAAACTAAAATAATTAAAAATGTTAAAAAAGAATGCTTTATTAAAAAGCCATGTCTTGAGCTGGTGTTTAAAACTGATTAAAGATGTTGAGTTCTTTATAGTGGTTGGCAATATGTTCCACAGAGTAGGAGCAGCAATGGAGAAGGAGCGGTTACCATAGGTCTTGAGGTTAAAAACAGGCTTATAGAGTAGGTTCTGATTTGA
>JAOEHV020063724.1:0-16637 GCA_025447995.2 Isaurus tuberculatus
AAAAATCCCAAACGGGGGGGGGCACAGGCCCCCCAGGCCCCCCCCCCCTTGGATCCGCCACTGGCACTGACAAAAAAATAACACATTTAAATACGGAAGGCACAGAAAACAATCCTTAACTCAAGTGGTTAACAAGTTCCTACACCTTTTAAAAATTTTAAAAACTGAAAGAAAGTGGTGTCAAAAAATTATGCACAAAAGCTACTGTTTAAATGTTCACTATGTTTACTTTATATCATTACCCAAAAGGACATCATTCCACATTTATGCAGCTGAGTGCTTAATGTTTAAGGTCACAAACGAAGAGGTTTTGAGGAGGTTAGGTAATGTAGTAGAAGGTTTTTTGGATATGTGATAAGAAGGTGTGTAATGAAAAGAGTTGTAACAACAGCAAACATAGAAAAGACGAAAGCAAGAGGACGACAGAGAACAACATACTTGGAAGACATCACGGAAGTGTTACAAAGTAAGGGAACAGATGTCATAAAGATGACAGAGAGAAATGGTATAGGATAACCGCTGACTTCAGTATCTGACTCGACATGGCACGTATGAATGAATTGAGCGAATGCTTTTCAATGTTTTAGCTTGTCCAGAGTACTTAAACAAAAGTACTGTATTCTTTCTTCTCAGGAAAATTTCCCCACTTCACCACCCTCCCCCCCCTTCCCTCCCTTCTTTCCGCAAAAGAACAACAACAAATTAAAAACAAAACGCGTTATAAATATTATGCGATAGCCCGGAACTGTTGCGGTAAAATTAAGGTCTGGCGACACAAAAACAAAAAATCACGGCATAATAACAAAGGAAAACAAAAGCTTGCCCTCACTCCATTATAGGCCACTGTTGTTTAAATTTTCAGCTAATAATAGTTTATTTTGGCTTGAATTAATGACTCTACTTACGAAAAGCTATTGATATCTCTAAATAAACCTCTTAAAGAGGCAAGCGCAAGTACTTTATACACAAGCTAACTACTTTGTACGGTTTTATGAATTCCGAGAGTATAACATTGAACATACATTTTTATGCGTGTTACAATCATTCCATTTCTCTCAAAACATTAAGCGTTACCGCTTACCCACAAAGTTTGGTTGTTTAAAACTAATTTGAACATAAATAACTTGATTTAACGCCTTTAACCACTTGTAAATACAAACAGCAAATCAAAGAACTTGTCAAATAATGGCACGTGAAATGTGCATTCACGTGTGATCTGGCTTGCAAGATTACAATGCACGATTTATAATTAATCCGAGATAGAATGTAAAACATCATAAATCTTATCATAAATTACACGTGAGCCAGCTCCTAAACACGTGATGAAACTCGTGTAGTATAACGAATTCGAATTTACTTTATAATAGTTAATAATGATAATATAATAATGATCTCGATGCTTTTTGCACTTAAATACAAATTAGAAATGAGATAAGAATATTATTCGTTAGTTAAACTTTTTCCAAGGGCATGTTTGCATGGTTGATGTGACAGACCGAGAAAATTTACTTCTACATTGTTAGCTGGCTGATTATCTAGGCAAAACTAAACTCTTGATCAAGGAAATTTTCCAGTAGCTTTTTAGGAGTAACCATCTTTTGATATTAATTATATAATAACTGTACTTAACTAAACAAGGTAAGTATCTATCAACAAATAATCTGGGATTTATAAAAATATCTAAAAGGCTCAATTATTTGTGAAACTTTCGAAAATTATTGTTATCGTTATTTGATATTCAAAATTCATTTGTCACCCAAGTCTTTGCATTATTCAATTTTGTAAAAAAACTACTTTTTAAAAATTAACATTCTTTGTTTTAACTCTCACAGACCCGTCTAGTCTGCAGAGGAATATACAAACGCCCAAAATTGCTGAATTGCTTAATTTTGGGTGTTCCGAAAAAAAATCGTTGCTTTAAACTCTACCCGTACAGTAGATGGGTAGTATTTATTCTGCAGTTTATGTGATTACATATTCAGCTAGTTATACATATTAACAATAGCTTTGGTAAAGCCAAAGGTAACGTTGCCGAAACATGTCTGATAAAACTTTGAAGAAGTGTTTATCAATTATTTTGCTATCTACACTATAAATATAATCATCTCCTTAACACTATTTAGTCGATAGCAGTGCATTTCTTTGTATACTTAGTACCATTTTAAAACAAAAGTCAGAGACAGAGGTAATAGGACAAATTTGCATGAGTTTTCTTGGTTAAATGACTCTCAAGTTTTCAAACACTCTAAGCTACACTGATGAGTTCTCCAATTTGATACGTCGAACAGTACCATCTGCATGAGTAGTACGGTCACGCTGTTGTTTCGGTAGCAAACCTACTTTGTTTGGCAGTTTAAGGCTTTGAGTCTATTTCAGTCTATTCAGATTCTTTGAGTAAAGAGATATATGTATATAAAGGCGGAAAAGAAATGTTTGCAGACACAGCAAGTTTTTTGGTATCTTATTTTTTTAAAACAACTGAGACTATATTATAGCGTTGTTTACTGGAATAGTTTATCAAATAATAATGGTACTATACTGCATTATACCATGGTCAAAAAATATAGAAAACTGTCGAGTCATAGGTCAACTCGGCTCTCTAATTGGATTACAAATTCGGTCTTTCTTTATCTTTCTTATGTTAAATTTTGCTAAATTAATTAAATCTGCTTAAAATTTACATCATCTTTAAGGCAACAAGGACTGTCCATCTGCATTAATTTTAATGATCTTTAAAATGAAGCCGAAAATAAAACCAAACAAGACAAGTAAATAATTTCAAGACAAACACTCATAAGCTGCTCATGCTTGAAAAATTATTTGAAATATGTATTAATTAATTAATTAATTAATACATATTTCTAATTAATTTATTAATTTATTAATTTATTTATTTATTCATTCATTTATTTATTTATTTATTTATTTATTTATTTATTTATTTATTTGTTTGTTTGTTTGTTTATTTATTTATTTATTTATTTATTTATTTATTTTCCTTTTCACCAGCCCGCCCCTCCCATTTCGAACCGAATTTATGATGTCAAGTTCCCTATATAAGCCCTAACTTTCCAAGCATTTTAGTTGCTCTTATAAAGGGCTTGAATCGTCATCTTCATACTCTGCTTACGGTAATGGTAAATATTTCAACATAGAGTTGATTAAACCATGTGACTAACTGCCTGATTGGTTGGTTTCATTTTAGCAATCTGTCAAAATGGTTGCTCAACCAACGGACGCTGCATCAAGCCAGGACTCTGTCAGTGTAACCCAGGCTGGACCGGAGCAACATGTGACATCAGTAAGTTCTAGCACAGAATAAAAGCCATGAATTTCAATAACGCCACGAATTGTCCAAAACCTAATCACGCATGCGCAAACGGTATTACTCGTGAAATTGACAGTCATGCACGGGTGTTTTGCTTTTGTTGGGGTTCATCATCAAAGCATAGGCTACAGCAAAAGAGGGACAAGTCTTCACCCCTACACTATTTTAGGCCGTGTAATAGTTGGTGCTTTGTCAGTTCTGTCACTGCCCTTACAAGCTTTGCCATTGGAACCGGTTATAAAGAGGCTCTTAGAGCTTGCCTAAGTTAGGTATGTTTGACAGAGTTGTATTTTATGCCTGTCGACTTCACGGATAGTACGGTGTTCGCATTACTTTACAGGTTTTGGCGTTGTGTAGATTTAGACCCCCAACCCTTTCGTCTTTTTTTAAGAAAGTGAGGTTGACCCAAAAAACTAATCAGTAGGCCAATTTTTTATGTTCCTTTTTCAGGGTCAAAATGTGTGGCTCTTTTTTTGAGTTATTCAAAAGCTGGTTTAATTTGGCCAAGGTTTGGCAAAAAAAAAAGCATTCATACTGTGATGAATTCCCTCACAGTGCTTATAAAATACTGTTTAGAATATCTACAGAACGTTCGAAACAGCAAAATGAGTTACTCAAGTTTGGTGGTAATTTATATTTGAACAACATGACTCTGACTGACAAAGGATGGCTTCAATAAGCCTTTTGATCAGATTACTGAAGATTCGGTGAATCACAAAGGCGGAAGCACAATTGCTGACCACTCGAATTTTCTAACTTTCCGTAACTTGTAGCCACTAATATTGGACGCTTAGTTTGCGTAAGTCGCGGACAATCACCTTAAATCTACCATAAGAAAAGTAACTCGGTAGAGTAGCAGCAATGGGTTAAAACTTTGTTAACAAAACCAAGGTTGATGTTAGTTTCCAATAACAAGTATAGTATGAATTATTTTCTTTATCAACCTTTATTTGCATCTTGATACTTTGAACAAAAGAAGATGCCACTAATAACAAACAAGGAGTCATACAAAATTATATTAATAATTCACTTGTGAATTGTTATCAGATCTCAACGAATGTAGCATCAACAATGGAGGGTGTGAACAGCGTTGCGTTGATCTGATTGGTTCGTACAGATGTGAATGTTATCATGGTTACTACAAATCAATTGGCGGACAATGCTTTGGTAACTATAAGATTTTATCATATATTCACCTAATCAGTAGTTGGTTACCAGTTTCAAATGTAATATTTACCAACGCGACTTTTCGTTGTCGCCAAGACATCATTATCCAGCGAAAGGAAAGAAAAAAATTCTGACATAAACTCCACACTTACAAAAAAATTGTCAGACACTTGTTCACTGGTGTAACTGTGCCGTGGTAGGATGTTACTGTTTATTCACTTCTCGGTTCCGTCCATACACACTGCCTAAGTAATGGTGCTTGGCTGTAAACAAAAAACCTTCACGCAAGTAGGACAAGCAGGAATCGTATTCTCCAGTCCACCAACTCAGTACTGATCATAATGTGAATGCATCGCCCTCTGGAAATTAAGGACTTACAAATTACCATATACAGTACAACTTTGCCAGGCGTAACGCCACTTAAAGACTGCATTGGTACGGCATAATCTAAGCAGCTTCACTGAACAAAGTGTTGTGCAATAACTAATGCAGTATAAATCAAACAATAAGAAGTTTGGTTTATAAAGTTGAGACGCGGTACTGACCAAAACCTAAGCCGCATATCATCTCATAACTTTTTTACTTTCCAAATTATCATGCACCCAATTGAATTCTTGGAATAACAAACAAAAATATGCACGAGGAAAATAGTCTTTAGAGAAACGTTAAATAGCTATAGGACAATAACAGACGTATTTAATTCTCTTCTAATGCTTTGTTGCTCATAAGGAGTCCGGCTATTTGTTTAGTGAAATTTGTTTTCGTTGTTTTCAGAAAGCGTAAAAGCAAATTCGATTGTTTATTGTAAAAAAATTATGTGCAAGAAAACAAAAACAATCAAAGAGCAAACAGTTACTCTCCTTACTTATTGAAAATCTATTTATTTTGGAAAACAAGCTTTTCGCTACTAGGAGACTATTGAGAATATAGAACCCATATCTGAATGCAGGATTTACAACAGCATACTATATTAGCTAGTGATAGATTATTTGTAGTGACAAACAAAATGGTAGATTTTCCATTGTTTACAACTCTTCTGTGACCGACTTGTAGTAATGGTTATATTTTTTGTCTTCATAGTTACGATACAATAAAACTCATTTTTACTCGAAGTTTGATTGTTAAAGTTGAAATTTAAGTCTGTTTTTTGTGTTGTTCTCCAGATATAAACGAGTGCCGTCAAACAGGCTGGCCGTCCTTGTGTCAACAAAGATGTATTAACACAAATGGGAGTTACAGTTGCGCATGTCACAGCGGATATAAACTCAATCCTGACAGCAAAACCTGCTCAGGTACTTTGTGCTAGATATAATACTCTCTCTTGGAATCAGGCACTAAACATTAAGAGTTAACTTTAAAAAATTAAGTAGGCTTCCATTGCATCACAGGAAACAGTATTAAACCGTACGGGCTCAAATTGTCAGGAGAAAATCGTTGAAAATTTGAAAGATGCTGTATACTGACTTTGATAACAGCTGAGTCTAAATCCTTTTTCAAGCTAGCTATTTACCTCATCGGACCGGCGATAACCAGTTTTCGTAATGTTAAGCGGATGAGATTCTCTGACTCCCCTTGGACGTGGCACTAATCCATAGAAAGGTTTGCTACAAGCTGGTACTTGATTACCAACCTCGTAACGGTGGAAAGCTGAGCCAGCTTTGCTGAATAAAAGGTCATATAAGCTTTCCATTTCTGGTAGAACCGGGGATCGAAACTGGGACTTTGTGGTTAAAAGGCAGAGATCTTACCAACTGTGCCAACCACGTTGCAACCTAACTTTGATGAAGGGTTTTGAAAAGACAAATCTGTTTAACGTGTTTATTTGCTTTATACCGTTCTCCCTTAGCTAACGTCAACGAGTGCATGATAAACAATGGAGGATGTTTCTACAAATGTGTTGACACAGACAGCGGATATTACTGCACTTGTCCCTCGGGATTCGCGCTTGCTTCCAATGGAAAAGATTGCGTCGGTAAGAGCAGTTTATTGTGGCAATGATAAGTAAAGAACAATAGCTATAAAGTTCTACCCGGACGACAGTTGCAAGTTAAGAAATTTTATTTCTTTGTTTGTAGGTACAGAGCTAAGCTAAATCCTTTTCCGAGCCTAGTGGCCCATTGGAGCCGGCGCTTAACTCCGGTTTCCGTAGTGTTAAGCGGATGAGAGTCATTGACTCCCCCTAGATGAGACACTGATCCATCGCAGGTTAGCTCCCAGCCAAAGCTGGTACTCATTTACTGACTTCGTAAGGATGGAAAGCTGAGTAAGCTTTGGCGGAAAAGAAGTTCACACAAATGTTCAAATTTCGTCAGAGCCAAGGAATCGAACCTGGGACCTTGTGGTTGGAAGGCAGAGATCTTACCAACTGCGCCAACCACGCCGCCATTTGCAGGTATAGAAAGATTTCAAAAATTACTTTTCTTTTTCTCATATTACAGACCGTAACGAATGTCGAACAGTTACTGGAGCCAATAGATGTGATCAATTGTGTGTCAACCACGCCGGGGGTTACGCATGCGCATGCTATCGAGGCTACTCCTTAGATGCTAACAACTACACGTGTTCAGGTAAGAGGGCACTGGACTCGAGGAAGCCGAGGCTCGAACTCAAGAGCTTATGATTGGAAGGCGGAGATCTTGCAAGCTGCGATAACCATGCCGCCGTCTTTTTAAAAATATTTTTGTATAAGCGGAAATACTTTTTTTAATGAGTATTGAGAACTGTGAAATATATTGGCTCAAAGGACAGGAGATAGTCGTAGTTTACGTTTTAAATAGTCGTAAATTACTAAAAATATTAATTGTAAATTTTAGATAGTCGTAAATTACTTCGCGTTTACGCCGAATGAGAAGAATTAAACCTCACACATGTTTTCCAAAAAAAAAAGAAAATAACCAAACATCGCTTAGCTTTTAATTTATGCCCCTGCAGATGTTGACGAATGCGCCCCAGGGGGGACGGCAGGGTGCTCCCAGAACTGCAGCAATACAGTTGGTAGTTATCAGTGTTCTTGTCGGCCAGGATACGTTCTCGGCCAAGACAAACAAACGTGCTATGGTAAGTAAATTTTTATACACGAATTAAAAGGTTCGTTCTTAGAAAGGTGACAATTTCGAGCATTCAGCAGTAACAGTAAAATTCGAATCACAATTGTTTTTTTAATATATTTTTTCTCCTCTTCAACAGATTTGGACGAGTGTCTGTTTGGTCTTCACTCTTGCTCCCAAGGCTGTGTGAATACTATTGGAAGATATTACTGTACCTGTAGGTCGGGTTTTGTACTGGCCGCCGATGCACGTAATTGTAGACGTAAGTATGGTTATAATAATGATGACGCTGTTAATGATTATGATAAAAATAAGAAGGATTACAAGTATAATGAATGTGACAATGATATAGTAGTGATTATACAACAACAATGATAGTAGAATTGTCATTATCTACATTGTCAGCAACTGTGACAAAAACAGCGACGAGAAGGGCGAATATTTATCATAGTCTCATAGCCATTTAAATGGCTGTAGGTACAAGATTCATCCCTAATTTCCAGCCTACATAGGGTTTAAGATTAACTTTAGAGATGATATTAACTAGAAAAATTAACGCAGATAAATTACGACGTTTCGAGGGCATCTTGCCATCATTATCAAGTGAATTTGTAGCTTGGAAATTTGCATACAGTAAGATTTATGAAAACAAAACAAAGTCTATTGTTCTTAAACAACTGTTCACAGAAAAAGGAACGTTAAATAAAAACTTTAGTGTGTATTGAATCGGACTGAATATTAAGCTTCGGATTGTTCTTCTTAATAAAAAGCATTTCATATATCAAGCAATCCATCTTTCCTTGAAGTAAAATGTTGTGACACTTTCAAACGAGTTAGACGCCATGGGCCAACTTAATGGTTGATAATAGATCGTAGGAAACGCAAGTATGGATTAAGAACTTAACCCAGGATCAGCGTTAGTTTGAACAACTGGGCCCTGGGGTTCTAAGCATTACCCGGCCTTCGTCAGAGTTGCCCTGCTTGTCGATGCACTTCATTAGTTGTAGTTCAAAAAATTCTTAGAAATCTTAATTCTAACCGATATCTCCTTCATAAAAGTGCTTTCGTTTGCTATATTTTTGCATACTTTTGTTTGAGCTTTATTACATTAATCTAACAAATATATGTCCATCTTCACAGGTAAAGTTTGCGGCCCGATAAGACCGCCTCTGCGAGGTCGTATGAGTTGTTCAGGTTTCTTCATGGGAGATAAGTGTAAATTTGGCTGTCGAAGCGGCTATGATTTGGTCGGCTCGAGAACCCGCTTATGTCTTTCTAACTTGAGGTGGAGTGGTTCAACAACTTCGTGCAGAGGTAAACAAAAAAATGATAATAAATCGATGCATAGCAAAAAATGAAAATTCAAGATAAGGAAAAAAAGAAATTGAAGAATTAGGGTGGCCCAACGATTACAGGCGAAATTAATTAATTTGCGTAACCGCGAAAATTGTTTTCTACAATCATTTCTAAAAACCGTGATATATCCATCGTTTTCAAACAATCCCAAGAGACACAATTGACAATAGACAGGGCGGCCATGTTGGTGTCCCGAACAAAAGAAATCATCAAAATTCTTTTGTTCGAGGGTACTGCAACATTGCCGCAATGACGTCACGTGAAAACCAAGAATGAAAATGCACATTTCTTATGTTTTTTTAGCTCGACGCTGCAAATTCCTTTTGCCGCCCACAAATGGTTTTATAAGGATTCCTTGTCGAACTTCCTACAACTCGAAATGCACTGTTGGATGCCAACAAGGTTTTTATTTAAACGGCTCGGCGGAAACTACCTGCTCAGCTGAAGGGAGATGGACGCCGGTTCTAGGCCGCTGTCTCGGTAAGTTAAATAGAAATTAAACTATTATTATTCTGTTTTAGTTGTTTGCTAATTCCGAGACTTGTCAGCCTGGAATAGCCAAAAGTGTTTTTTTTACATCTTATGTTTATTCTATTTTCCGACCACACAACGCTTAAGAGTTGTTTGTTAGTTTTATATACTTGTTAGCTATTGAGCTTGGCTTAAAGCAACTCTATAGCTCCCATTGAAAAAGTACAGAAAAAAGAAAGACTTTTGTTCTCTCCAATGCCATGCTGACGAGACCCAAAAAAAGACGTAAACGCTGTTCATGGTTGCCAAATCACGGATAATAAGGTGTCCCCTCACGGCCCGGCTGCGGCGTTGTAAATCCGAGCTTTTTTCGGTGTGATGCTTTGTATCTCCATAGTTTATTTATATATTTGTACTGTATGTATTTGTACTTGCATTGTACAGTTAACCCGCAAGGCCAATGTTGAGGGTTCGGGGCGCATTCTAAACCTCATTTATGATTTCACGCAAACAATTTAATTTAAAGTATCGGTCATTTATTTTGCACATTTCCAAACTCGCCGAAAAAATGGCCTTGAGGGGTCAGCTATACACTATATTCGAGGGCTACCTGACAATAGGGAAGAGAAAGCAAACACACAAAATATATAAATTCAGTTAATCTTACAATAAATGCTACTAGCTGTGATCCCATTTTGTGCCAAAAACACTCATTCCTCTTCCTTTCCGCTGGGATAAAGAGGGAAACGGAAAAAATTCCTTGCAATAAGTTTGGCAATAAAGTATGCGTAATTTCTTTGAGCACGTTGCTGTTTTGATAGTGATGTACCTTATTGTTAGTTGATAAGACACAGGTCGCTGATTCCGTTTTGTATTGTTTGCGCAATGAATTGTATTGTTTGGTTTTGTCAGGATGGTCAAGTGATTAGATTCGTGCCTCCTAAATTTATGATCCTCGTACGTGCGCTTAGATTCGGCTGATTTCTACCTGACTCCAAGGGTTTTTCTCCGGGCCCTCCGGGATTACTTTATGAGTCTTCACCCCGATTAGTAACGTAGACTTTAATCATGTTTGTTCTTATGATTTCTCAATCTCTTATTATTTTCAATCTAGTAACCAATAACCAAAAGATTTTAACAGCCCTTCCAAGCTTTCGCATTTTCTAAATGAATGTGCTCCAATCTACAGCAGAAATGGCTACATCGTATTTCTTTACCTGCTTTGAATATTAAATGCACAATGAATATTGATTGAATTTCCTCAGTTGACGTTTCTTCATTTTCGTTCAACAGCCAATCAGATCTGCATGCCTAACCCTTGTAAAAATGGTGGACGCTGTATTCCCATTGATCTACGGCAATCAACGTGTAACTGTAGCCTCACTGGATACCGCGGAATATTTTGTAACATTGGCTTTGTCGTGACACCAAAGTACCCTCGATTAGTGGTTAACCAAAGTGTCATTCTTTCCTTCAAATTTTCTCCAACTACTGAAAATGTTACATTTTTCCTTCTGTCAGATGGCGCAAAGTTTGAACCTCCGTCGGTAAGCGTTAGTTTTGACAAAAATTCTCCATCAAAACTCTTCGAGGTAAATATAACAATAAGAGCTGTCACGCCAGGAGTGCATGACGTCACGTACGGCTTTGCGGGTGCTGGGGCAAATGTTTATGAAAATGTGGAACCAGATGTTGTAGTTGTCGAAAACAATCGCGTTAAGTGTGGACCAGACGCTGGAATTTTCCCGCTTGGTTGTAACAGGCTGGATTTGAAAACGTGTCCGCGAACTAAAGGTGTCATTTCTGCGCAGTCGTCATCACCCTGGGATGTCACAAATGACGCCTATACAACAAAAGGTGTAACGATATTAAACACTTCCGTTTCCGGTTTGGTGGTTCCACTGTCGCTTAGAGGGGTCCGTCTACAGCGTTCCATCAACCACGTGGCCGTTCCTTTCAAGGTCAGTTTCTATACTGATTAGTTAACCCATTTTCTAGCACCTGGGACTTTGAAGAGTTAACCATCCGCTGAATATCTATTTTTTTTTAAATTCAAGGATATTATTAGCCATTATACTAACCTTTTTATGAAATTTTGAAACAAAATGCATTTTTGAAAGAGCGCTGAAACTCCTTTTTTTTGAAATTTTAGAGTAGATGACTATCGCGTTTTTTTTCAAAACGCGCACCTTTTATCACCCGTTGAGACCATCCGTCCATTTAAGTCACTAAATCTCTTGATAGAAACCGCATCGGCTTGAAAAAAAATTGTTCCAGAATTGAAAGATGAATTTGCATCAAAATAAAAAATTCTGATGTTATCAACTGAGTTGTACCGGTACCTCACATGTCTTTCTCTATAACTCCTTGAACAGTTTAAAACGATTGTGCAAACGCTAATGCAAACGCAAAGCTTTCAATGCGTTTTTAATGACACTAAAAACGGATATTTCTGAAAATACACTGTTTAAAACAATGTTTGTATCAAATTTTAAAATTTAAAAATGTTTAAAACTTTTTAGGTAAAAAATTTCCCTTTTTAAATATTTTGTAAATATAATTTTTATATATTGGTTGAGGTATGCTTGGAATGAGTTGTAGAGACTTGTTTTAAGACTTTTTTTGCTACTCGAAGTTTCATGCCCTTTTCTTTTATGTTTCTTATCTATTTACGGCACTAGCTAAACCATTTGAGACTTTATTAGCACATGAAAACTTCAGTTTTTCCCTTATACTTTTTTGTTTCTATTTTTAGATTCGCGGCTGTGTAGAACGTCCCAATGCAAAACTTAACCTACAATGCCTTCAACCAAGTTTTCTCGCCTCTTTGTTCCTAAATGCTACCAAACACACCTTCCCGTCCTGGTTTAATATCAAACCAAGTAACAACCATACAACTTTCCGCACTACAGATCTTTCAGTATATTTCATCTCGGGATTAATCCTGAAGGACACTATCGCAAGTTTACAACTTGAAGTCGATACACCATCGTACTATGTTGTCCTCCTGTACAGCGGACCAGTATCGATTTCTATAAACGGAAGTTTCACTCGGCTGCCAGACTACGGGAAAGAGAACTACCTCGCTGTAGCTGTAAACCTGTGTAAGAAAAGACAGGAGTCTAACTCAATAGTTACCTTTAGTCCGCCATCTTTATCTAAACTGAGTTCATTAAGATTTATAAAAGGCCTCAGGAGGAATGGGTGGAAGGTCAACGTTCTTGGGTTTCAGACCTCCTTAGGTAAATCTCCGTTTAGCTACTTTAGTAGTCTGGGCATTTGGAATGGTACAGCCGTGAAGAGCATAAGTGTCCCTCCTGGAAACGTGGAAGTGTTTGGAGGAACAAAAAACTTCCTTCAGGGAGTAAGATTCTCTAGAGGAGCATTAGACTTTGTTGGCAACGCTATCCTGTCATTTCGTGATTTGGAAAATGTAAGCAAGCAAAGTTTATTTGTATCTCAGGAAAAGTTTTACATCAATTAAGTTTACAGAATTTTAGTGTTAAATACAGGCTAAGCTGGAAATAGTAAAATTAACTAGTCTAGCCAGATAGCCTCAATAAGTTCAAAGCTAACAGCATCTAAAATAAAAATGCTATCAGAAATAAAAAAGAATAATACTATAAAAGAGAAGCCCCAATTTTACACAACGCAACACTTTTGCTATAATCTAACCACGTGTTCTACAATGTATACGGTTCAGTAGATCGAGGGCTTTAATCGTTTAATACTTATCTCTGGTTTTAGCTACTAAGTCTGACTTGTCTACCTCACATCGCTTAGTTGAACGGGTAGGCATATCTACCTGCAGTTTCAAAAAAGTTTTGAGATGTTTATAGAGCTGGTTTTAAAGATTGCCTTAAACATAGTTAGTAGAGTAAAATGGTTAGGAAAGGTGGTGGCTTTCTTTGTTCTAGGTTTTTGTTCTCTCTTTCCCTGTTGAAATATGACGTTGACCGTACACAGATTACAAAAGGCTTTCAGATGTAAATAAGGAAATGGCCAATAGACTAACGAGTCATCACACCTAGAACAACAAATCATAACCGTAACCGTGCACACAACATGAAACAAAGCAGCATTGTAATCTTCATTGTAGTTTTTTAAGTTTCATAACCAGTCCACTCTTCTAACTTTGCCTTGAAGTAGAGATGACTTTTGTCTTTAAACCGCTTTTTGAGCTTACGAGTAGATGGCGAAGGGCTAGATTAAAAGCTCTAAACTTCGGCTTATTACTCTACTTAAGCTTATTGCATTCACGAAACATTTCAACATAAAGTAAATTAAAACAAGTATTTCAAATAACTGTTCAACAAGTAAACAGTCATAATGTTGAAAATGAAAGAAAATATTTTTTTCCTTTTTACTGCCTTATCAGTTATTTTATTAGCCTTTTGACTCTTTTTAATCCAATATATATAAGATTACTCTTGTTTTACGTTACTCTTCTAGGCACTCTCACCAACAAATCCTCGTCGAAGCGAGTGGCGGGCTCAGTTTAAAGGAAGCGTCAAACTCTCTTTGCGAGGCGTTGTGCGTGCACGCTCTTTCGACATAACAGATGCCGTTACTAGAAATGCTTCTGGATATTTGACCACATACTGTAAGTTTTACAAATTTAAACGTTTTCCTTTTAACTACTTGAAATTCATCTGACTTTTTAGTTACTGGAAATACTCTTGTTACCTTCTTTTCCCTAACTCTAACCTTGCAAACCCTCTGTTATTTGTTTACCGCAGACGACGAAGTCCAGGGCTGGTGTAACCAGGGCAACCAGCTTGCATTGTTTTATAACGGAACCATTGTGCAAAGCCCATTCAGGTCGACGTTCCTACAAGACTATATAGTGTTGTCCCCCAACACCAAGGCTCAGTACTTCATTGACAGCCAACTTGTTGAGACGTACGGTGACGTCACTTTCCCAGATCCAACTCTTGTTCTTGGAATTCGAGCCAAAGGGACTGCAAAATATGGCCCTCTGAGAGTTCACGGAGCTATATTGGAGTTCATTTTGCGTGACGTTGATTCAAGCAGAAAAGCCAAAGAATGTCGAGTTGATGATTTTGGTAGTTTCACCGGTTCAAAAATCGTTGGCAAGTTTGATAATCGCACACAGTTTGGCCGTTTCTTCTTTGCTGATCTCGGACAAGATCACTTCTTCAAGATAACTATTCCTTCTCTCAAATCCGATGCTTCATTAACTTTGAAGTCAATGGCTGAGTTTTTAGGGGAAGTGTTCCCAGTTACTTTGGAGTTAAATAGCGAGAAGGATGCGTTACAATTTCGCCACAACGGAACGGCTTTTGGTAAATTTGATGTTGTTTATAACGCTTATGCTGCCATTAAAGGCTGGGATTTCCTGGAGTTCCATCTAACTGGAAAGTTTGCTTCGAAAAATGAGACAAAAAAAGACAAATCCTTACCCACAGAACTTGACAAACTAATGGCCAGCTATATTCGAGAGATCTCATTGGCTGTAGAAAAAAGGATATTTATGGCTTCAGATGAGGTTGTAAGAGCTCGCCGTCGATTTCGTGCAGCAAATAACAAACTCAAAAGCTCCGAAAAAGCATATGAGAGTGCGTTCAAGCGATACTCAAAAGCTCTAAACAAAAAGAACAAGGCGCAACTTGAACTTGAAGAGGCTAACAAGCACCTTGCAAACGCAAGTGCAGAATTTAATCAGTCAAAACGAGAACTAGAAAAGCTCTGTTCAATAGAAAACTGCCCGCTCAAGTGTGTTGCTGGTGTAAACTGCACGACGTGCGTAAAACCTATATTCACCAAAGTGCGTGGTCTTTGTCCTCACACGTGCTATGAGTTACGAAGGACACGTGTTCCTCCGTTCGGTGCCTGGTCTGTTTGCACACGTGACCAATGCAGCTTGCAGGGACGTCTGGAAGGTCGTTGGTATAGAAAACGCTCTAAAAGATGGAATGTCAGTTGTCATTTTAGAGGGTACATTATTTGGATGTTAAGAATGACCACGAGGCCCCATTTCTGGCGAACAAACGTGTATACCCTCCCACCAGGGGTAAGTATTATTTTTAGACATTTTAATTTGCGTTGACAAGACGCATTTTGTGCTCAGCATCAAATGAATCCCATTGGTTCGTCCTGAGAATAAATGAATAAACGATTTTAAAGGGTAAAACTTTATTTAATCAATATTAGATTGAAAAGGTTTTAGATATAATAGGAAACTGACTTTTCGAGTGTTAGACCTACGTCGGAGCAACTAAAGATGTTGAGAAAGTTAGGCTTTGTATTGGGAAATATATCATCAGTTCTCGAATGGAAATATGGAGGAGCTCCACTCTTCCTTAATTAGCAAATTATAAGTGTATGTAGCAACTCTTTATCCATAAAACGAAAATTAAAGAATTTAAAACAACCAAGTTTTTTGTCATTCATTTTTAAGTATGTATATACTTTAAAATCAGAGCCTTACTTGGCCGGTCGGGTTGTTGCAATTTTCTCACCTTTAACTCTTGTATCAATTTCTACCTCCCTTACAAGTATGCCCCCCCCCCTCCCTTCCGCAACCCTAGTCCAACTAACAAAGAATACCTGTTTATTTTGACTTATTACGCATGTCATTTGATGATTTAGTTCACAAAAGAACATAATATTTGTAAACTGAATTTAATCAGGTTAGACGTGGTATAGCAAACGGCTGCACCTCATTTGCTGAATCCAGATCAATGGGACTGAGTTTGAATCCAAAGCTCTACTCACATAAAATATACAATAAAAAACATCTGAGATACCATCACTTTCAAGACTTCTGCCGATTGGTACCAGACACCTCAGGTAAACAAACACCATAATTTATGTGTTTGATAGTGAAAGACTTTCCGTGACTTTATTTACCAGCAGCATCATCATCACCATGATCATAATTTTCATCGTCATCGTTTTATTTTTATTGTTTTTATTTTATTAGCTTCGCCCCTAGCGTTACACTAACATTGATGTAAATACATTACTACAGACAAAATACAAAATAAGTGATTAAATAAAAAATGAAGTTGAATACGTATCCGCCACACCTAAAGCCAATTAGCGCAGACTGTAAGACTCTCGGACTCACCATTGCCGCCATCATCAACATGCCCATCAAAATCACTGTTATCATGATCAGCACTATCACTGTCAACATCATCTACACCATTATTACTATTATTATTGTGTGAATGCAAAAGCTACTTTACTAGCCAAAAACTTAAATATAACTATCAAAATTTGTTAGTTATAAACGGCAACAT
>JAOEHV020063834.1:0-16636 GCA_025447995.2 Isaurus tuberculatus
AGGGGGAGGAAGTTCGAGCTTGGGGTGACACAGTTTGTTTTCAGTTTATAAGAATAAGATTTCATACCAGAGAAGGGGGTAGGGGGGGGGGGTTTGGATTAAAATCCGACATTACCTCATTCTGAATTATTTTTATTGGCAGTGGATTTTACCACGTGATTTTGGAATTGGAATGAGCCGGTATCACTGAACAAAGCTCTAACTTTAGGCCATAACTGCAAAAGATATTTACAAACTTACCCGAGTTTACCGGTCTTAGCCCCAACAAATATGGTCCATAAACTGCAAACAGAACTAAAAAACTTTTACCGAGGACATTATTTTTCAACATTTTCACTCGGCTTTCGTTGTTCTTCGCGTTTTTAAGTTTTTTTTTTCTGCAGCTAAACTCTCACTGTTCGTTGGGCAGCTAACTTTAAAGCATTATTACTTGACCTGCATTTTTATATTTTATACTTTTTGTCTGATATTGTTTCATAAGATCTAATACAAATAAACAATAGAAAACATCCGTGAAGGAAGTCTTTGACGTGTTTGTGAGACAAACACACAAAAATAACACCAATTCCGAGAACAATTATTGTTCCGACTGAATGAAATAAGGGTAAAAACTACTTACTGAATTAAGTTGGTACTTAAGGAAATTTCTTTTAAAAAATCAAACAACACTAATTAAGTTTAAAATGATCCAAGGTTTGTAACTTCCGTTATTTTTTAAAGACATTTTTAGGAGTTTTTCAAAATAGAAAATAAAAAGTTATTAAGGCCTGGAGATTTAAGTTTTATTTCACTTGGTGGCAATAGATTAGTTTGTATAGATGACTGAAGATTTCTTCAAACAATAAGTTATAATGGCTAACCAATAACGATAATTAGTTGAATAATTGTAAGGATATCATGAAAATTTACATTTTGCGTAATGTTTATCCGCTACTAACTAAACCCTTTCAGGTATTTTATTATCAGTTTAGTGTTTGTGTTAGAAGTGACTTAGTTTGACGATTCCTAAGTAACTGCTGCTAAGGAATATTTTCAATATCACAATTATAAAATGCAGATTCCTTTTTAAAAAAATCGTGACGTGGAGAGCTAAAAACACTTCTACAATTAACAGTAATTTTAACGTTTCTATTTTAAAATATATGACCTTAAGATCAGAAGAAGTTGTTTTATTTTGTAAATGCTAGTCACTTGCAACATAGTGACTGTAACAAAAACAGGCTATAGTGACAAAATAAGCCTATCCAGAACATAACAGAATTACCTCCAGTGAAAAACAGAAAGGTTTTAGATTCTGCCCTTTTTGCTTTTATACCTTTATTGTTTAGTTACTCGTGGTACCACGAGTCATCTTTTGGGTTCCATTTCTTTTTCTTTTTTGTTTTTTCTTTTTTTTTTTCACGTCGCGATTAGCGATTCGGTCCAGTGACTGCCATATTTGGGATTGGCTTCAAGGGTTAAAATAACTGAATGCAACCGCACTTCAGTCTCCACTCGTACCTCGAGCAAAGGCTTAATGAGCCTCTTGTTTCTTTTACTAACAACGAGGCTTAAACTTTGTAATCCTCCATCAGTTTCAGTAAGTTTCTCCTATTTTTCAAAGTTTTGTCGTGTAGGAAAACAAATTACCAAACTATTTCTTTTAGCAGCTCGTCCCATTATAATGTGTTCAATCAAATCTCTCCACCACCACGACCATCCGCCTTACTGAAAAAACTTCTCAGAGGAAGACTAGACTGATTGAGTTTTTGTCATTTCTTCATGTCAGGAGTTGTTTATCCTTGTTTTTCAATCAACAATCGCAAAACAACGTCAAGATGACTTGCCCCATCCCCTCCACCCCCCCCCCTTCCCCCAGCCTTTCCTCTCGAGTTATAGCGCTTGTTTTTTGACTTCGCGTTTGAGTAATCTGCTTGGGGAGTCTCAGAGTTCTTGACTTGCATGGTAGTTGAGGTTTGATTTGACAGTGCTCTTTCAACTCGTAGATTGCAGAGTATTTGAGTTCACTGGCCTTATAGCACACTTTTTTTTTAATAAGAATAGTGTGTTTTCGTTTCAGCCTCAGTATTCTTAACTTTTTGACAAACATCAGCCTTATATATTCTTAATATATTCTCTGAGACATTTACATTAAGTATTTTATTTCTATAGGGGGTAGCCAGCTGAGCCTGGGCATATTCTTAGGATATTCTTAATTTTTGGTCCATCTCGATATTGTTATTTATATAAAAAAAGCGTGTATTCTGTTCTTTACAAATTAACTGATCAATGCTTGCTGATTCCCGGTTGATACATGTGATAGAAAATTTGTTAATTTTGCGCCTTGTCACCGTGAAATTGCCGGTCGAAAAATCTGGAAGATTCGCTGGAACTTTTTCTCCTTGATTTGCCGTCTCCGGCACTTTCCGTTTCTCTGTTTCTGTCTCTTTTGTGCTGTGTTTTAACCTCGGTATTCAGTGAACACAAGAGAGGAAATCAAAGATCGTTTAGTTATAAAGTTTGTTCAGTAAGGCAAAAACGGAACACGACAACAGTTTCCGCCCCAAGCATTATTCAACACACCATGCAAGTCGTTTGGGCACCTCAGAAAGATTCAAGAAGAAATCTCCAGATTTGGTTCAACGTGGCTAAAAATTAATCAAGTCGTTTCTTTAAAATTTTAATTGCAATTGCTTTGGTATGTTCGAATACAAAAAAAAGGTTTGACAACGAAAAGAGATTTATTATAGAATGCCTAAATTTGTCACACAAAGGAAAAGAACTTATGCGCAAACGCCCTGAAAACTGGCTCGCAAATGCTCGTTACAGTCGAGTTGAAGTTGATTCCCTTAAGCGGGAATAAAAACAAATTTAAAGTGAAATATGGATGGTAAATATACATTTAATTCTAGAATTAATTAATGATGATCTCTAGCTAATCTGTTATTCATTCGGTTTATATTTCATATTTGTTTAAATCGTGTTAGAATATAAATATTTATTTGATTTGTGATAGAATGTAACATTAACATATCAATAATCTTAATCTAACTCTAATCTACCAAAGTGATCATCAAGTTTATTTGCTTGCAGGAAAAAATTGTTCTGAGCTTTTGTTTTTGATACAATAAGAAACAACAAAGATGAAAACAAGAGTTATCCGTTAAATTTATAAAATGCTTGGCACTAAAACTGACAAAAGAAAATTCTTTTGTTTGGAAAGTTGAATGAGATGACAAAAATTCGTTGTTGGATTTTGCAAGTCCCCAAGGTAATGCGAGAAAGTAATAACTGGTTAAAAAGGAAAAAGGCAAAATAAAACTAGTTCAGTTTTTCTAAAAAATCTTTAAGTGTTTCAATTTGCAGAAAGAGGCAGTGGAGAAAGTAAAGACACTAACAGGATGCTCGATCACTAAACTGTGAAACTGTCTAAACTTAACGATAACCGGGTTTCATGGCTATATCGAAATTGTCACAGTGAGATTCGATCCGTCTCATTTTAATTCTTTGTAATAGCTTCGTAAGTTGTACACCGTGGAAAAATCTGAAAACTGGATTATTTCGATCAACAACAGAACATTTTCACTTGTATCAAAATAAATTCGGTGACATCCAACAATAACAATAATAAACTATATTTGGCACTCCATTTGTACATTGAATAGACTGTCCGGCTAATTTGAAAATCAATAATAAAAGAGATGGGCGCCAGCCATTCGGAAATAGTAAGAAACTAATCAAGCCAAATGGCTTAGGTCAACCGATTTTTGTTGAAAATATCAAGTTCATAATACCTCATGGGAAAGGTTTTAAACTCTCGGAAATTGTACTTTTAAAGAAACCTGTACATATGCATCCTGTCTGCCTGCAGTCTGGTCAGGTAAGGCTCAGCCACGTACGTACGCCCTACCATGAATCTAAACTATAGATACGTGTTGGTGAAAATATTGTTGGTTTTTAAATGTTTGTTGCTCGAGTTTCTAAAATACGTGCGACCATTTGCTATGGTATAACTTGCTGTGATTGTGAAATACCAGTAAAACTTCGCATGGAATAATTTTTTTCGCAGACTCTCTTGAATTGCTTACTTCCTAATTCTCTCTCAAAGTTAGCATGTTCTTACATTTTGAAATGAAACTATTAACTCTTCTATAACACTGAAAATAAATAGCAGGTAAAACAAATATTAAGACCAATTCTGAATTTTTCCGCCGAGTTGTTGACAAACTGATGACTTAAAAGGGGGAAAACAGGATCTCGTTAGTTCAGTTTAGTTTTACTTGCTATATTATGAACACGCGTATTTTTTAGCATAAAGTATAAATAATGAATCCTATAGATGTCGAGCTAAAAACTGCATGGTTACCATGACAAAAGCAGATTCGCTAAGCAATAAATATGCAATATTTTATTTTGTTACAGAGCGGTGGCAATGGCAGTAAAACCCGAGATCCCGGAGAAAAACCCTCGGAGTTAGATTGAGATCGACAAATATCAGCCCAGTGCAAGCCTTGGTATTCGAACAAGGGTCCGTATTGGTGGGAGGCTTGAATGATAACCACTAGGCCAACCTGACTAATTTTAAAATATACCTCTTCTCCTATGAATTTTAGGAAAAGTCATGAAATTTGGTGGCTGTTTGAAATCGGCGTGTGCATTTTATGCAACCTTTTCTTCCCTCGGTGTTAATAGGGCTACCCCAAACTAACTGAGGTAACCTTTCTCTTATGTCTTTGACAAGTTCTGAGAACCATATAAGTAAGTTATAAGTTATGTTTTATAAGTTATACAGCCCGTATAAGAAATAATGGTTAACATAAAGTTATCGAATGAACTTAACAAAGTTTTTGCGCAAAAAATTAAGATTGATAATATAAAAAAACAGCACTGTTTTTGTTAAAACATTTGCGTCATGTTGTACGTAAATAAACTAAAGAGTGAAACAATATAAAATTATCCCAAATTTTAAACTATTAACTCTTAGAACGGATTTTCCTAGTGTAACTCGTTTCTATTATCCATTATCCTCTTACGAAAATTACCGTAATAGCTATTAATATAAGAATTAGCAATAAACAAATGTTATATTAGTGCATTCGATATCAGTCTAATATATTTTTCTTGTCAACAACGTACAAATTATAAACATTAACAAAAAAACTTTTTTTATTATTCTAAAATAAACGTTGAATGGACATTTAAGCTACACGCTTTTCTTTTTGTAAGAACCAGTAACTTTAGGCCGAGGCTAAGCTGTTCTTAACTTTTTGGCAATTTCAGCCCCAAATTGTTCTTAAATTGTTCTTATTTCCTGATATATTTCCAAATAGTGGTGTAGTTGCCCGGAACAATAAAAAGGCGCTAAAAATACGTGTTTGTTATTGTTTCATCTAGCGATATGCGATAAAATCTTTATAAAAATAAAAAGGGCGGTTATAGAAAAGTTATTATGAACTTACATGTACAGCTCAATCTCTGTACAAGAATTAATAAAAATTCTTAAATTTGTCTGATTTAAGTTTCAGCTTGGTGATCGGTCTTAACTAGTTTTTAATTTTTGGGCAAATCTCAGCCTGGGTGTTCTTTTAAAGTTTGTTCTTATAAAAGAAAAGCGTGATGGCAAATAAAATGAAATTATTTTATGTTTACAGAGCTTTTCTTCCCATAACAATGACCTATTATCACTAACAAGAATAAATCATGGCGAAGCTCAAACTATTTATCTTTTTGTGAACTTTAAAGTATAACTTTTATTTCTTTGAAAATTAAGCTGTCTTGAAAGACAAACTACTCCAACTGCAACCACATTGTAGGTAGTACAAGGCCGCAAACGCATGATGCGATAGTAAAAGGGAAACCACACTTATTTTAATCTTGACCTTCAATAAATAATGTATTTTAGGTTTCAGAAATTTATGTCATTTGGTTAAGTTTTTCTTTTAGCAGCCAAAAAGGCTAGGAATCCGCCATATTGAATTAGGTCATGTGACCCATTCTGTGACGTTGATTTTGTCACACTTTTCCTTGCAGCAGTTATGAAATTTTTGCAGTATTGCTGTTTCTCTTAGCATGAACGTTTAAAGCAAATGCTGCAACATACAGAAAGAGAAGAGAATTGAATTTAAGTAAACTAGTTTCTACAATTTATAGAAAAAGGATGCTTTCAAACTTATTACTTTCCAATCTTCGTTTTTTTATTGTGAGCATCACAATTTTATTTAACAACTTAACAGTGTGTATAGTCCAATTGGTTAAGGAAGAAATTATTCATGATTTGGATCAGCGAGAAACTTGCTTTAGGGATAATTGCCTTCTATTTTTATTTCGGTTTCTAGTTTTAAAAAAAACCGTAAACAATTCCCAGAAAACTGCGCTCAGAAATCAGACCAGAACTCAATCTACTATTTCAATTCATTCAAATAACATAGAGGATTAAATAATAAAATTTCTTCAGTGTTAATTTATGTACCACAGAAATGTTTTGTATAGGCGATTCTTTTCTGCCGTCACTATATACAACCTGTTCATTAGCATACCAATTTGGGTTACAAATGAATAAAAAAATATTAGACTTCGGAAGTGATAAACGTTCGGGTGTATAAAAGAACATGCATGCCGTTCTAATAAGCCATTCATTCTTTGTAAACCATCCATTGCATCTGAGTAACGGTATATTTAACAAGCTCACGCACATTTTTCAGGGGAAAAAATATAATAATACAGTCCCTTTTTACGCCTTAGAAAATTAACTATGCAAATAAAAATTCCAATTGCAGAATAGAACGGTCATCAAAGGCTGTAAAAAACACGAAATTATGTTGTGTATGTACAGTTTTATGCAAATATTTTGGTCAAAGGTCTGGAGCTTTAGAGGAGGCATTCACCGAAGAGCAAAACAATGTTTCATGGTGCTACTGGGGAGCTATATGACAAGAAAACTCTTCTACTGGTAATACAAGGACAAGAATTACCTAGAGACCGCGTAATAAGAAAAACATTTGGAACAGTTAAGATTTCATGAAGGACGAGGGAAGTCAACATCGTGCAGTGAACTGCTCACAGCAAAACACCAAAATTACGATATCTCTCGTACAGTTTCATTTAAACCACCACTGGCAAGTCAAAACCTTGTTTAATGGAAATTAATATGTGGTGCAAATATTTCGGAAATAACCGGGACGATATATATCGTTTTTATTTTTCAGGAGGATATTGCTGACAGAACTTAATTGTGTTCACTACTGCTATGAAAATGTTCAAGGTTCTACAGTCGACTCAGTGCATCACAAAATTTCATGCACATGCTTAGGAAAGAAATGGGTTATATCCCTAACCTAACTTTTTATTTCGAGGAACATAGCGCTTCGAACTCTAACTGTTAGAAGCATTACCGATCAAACCATCTCTTCGTAAAAAACAGCTCGACGAACAAAACTCAGGTTGAGGTGAGAGTTTTTTGTTTTTATCACTCCATTATTTACACTACGTGTTATAAATTTACTTTATGTGTGGATCAGTTAAACGTATGAGGGTTTTGTTTATCTGTGATCTTTAAGGTAGAAAACGAGTATTAAAAAATCCATTTTTGTGTCTTGTCTTTGTATGGATGTGCACCAGTCAAGATGAATGATATTGAATGATATTGTCTCTGGGGTGAATAGGCAATGCCGTGTTTGTTCGAATAAGCGCCGCTCTCAAATAATTGTCGCCCTCGTATAGGAATTGGCGGAATGTGCTTCTAAGCATATTATGCTACTAGCAGTGCTCTAAATTAAACCAAAATTATGCCAGAATTCCCAAATTATGTTCACAAAATGATTTAGATTCTGTAAATATGTTTTTCAAATATGTTGTCGTTGTAAATTTATTTGTGTTTTATGGCAGTTGTGCTAGCTTACTCAATCCCCACGTGACACCGCACCTCGAAGCCGGAAGGTTAACCGTGCACGCAGAATTCGCCAAAAGAGGCCTGGTAACATACATGTCAGAACAAAGTCAATACTACTGTTAGCGTAGCTAAAACACGAATTGCAAGAACATACACGCTTTTTTTTTTATAAGAACCAGTAAATTTTGTTGAGCCTCATTGTTCTTAATTTTTTGGCGATTTCAGCCTCAATTTGTTCTTAATTTGTTCTTATTTCTGTGAGTGGGTTAAAATGATGAGAAATCAAAACAAAAAGACAAGGCATTCAAAATCAAGACATTTTCACTATTTTTCATTCTCAGCCTGAGCTTGTTCTTAAATTGTTCTTAATTTTTGACCTATCTGAGCCTCATTGTTCTTATAAAGTTGTTCTTATAAAAAAAAAGCGTGTACTACCTAAATCTAATTTATTTCTGTAAAAAATACGCCACATTTACTAAGATTTGTGAACTTATGCTCCAAAAAGTGCTAAAATTTCGCTAATCATGCTGGCGCAGTGCTCGTTTAAAAAAACTATGATTTTTTTTCTCCAATTACGACAGAATTTATGCCAGCACAATCCGCCAATGTCTACCCTTGTATAAGAGCCTCGTTTTGAGGGGAAAAAATTACGCTGCCCTCGAATAAGTGCCGCAATCAGTTGAGAGAACTTGATATAGACAAAGGCAAATGATAAATACCAAATTGCAGGGCCAGAATATAAATCAGAATTAAAAATTGCTCTGTTTCTTTAATAAGCGCTGCATGAAGCAAGCAAAAAATTTGATTAACGCCGCGGCGCTTTTTCGACCAAATACGGTATGTACATGCTGGCGGTCGATGAAATAATGGTGGAATATAAATTATAAAGAATACTTAAAGAATAAGGGAAAAAACAACATATTCATCGTCTTATTAAGATTTAATGCAGAATTCATATCATAGAATTAAGTACAAATAAATATGTTCGGAAATAAGCTTGTGTTTAAATTTATATTTGGTTATTTTATGAATTAATATATATTGTATATTTACAAAACATAATAAATAATCACCATAAAAATGCTCAAACAATAAAGGCTTTTGATATTTAATCAAGTGGTTTGGCTAATTTTTAATATAATTCGTTTAATATGAGCTAATTACTTTCTCTATGAATACTTAGGATTCCTAAAAAAAATGCATCAGCCTCATAAAATACAAAGAACAAAAATAATTGCCTAAACAAACGAAAAATGAAAATTAAAAGTGTTAATGTGATGTTACACGGGCAACGTTTTCTGTGCAACTTGGCTCGTCAACGTCGGGTGTGTTACACGGTGCAGAGGTTCCTGCAACTTGAAATTTATAATTGAAATAATTGCGATAAGTACAACTGGATTTTACTTTTGACATCGATGTTTGCGACTTGTCTCGCAGCGATTTTGGCCATTACACGGGTGTTTCACGCTGCAATGGCTCGTGCGATTTAACTCGCAATGTCGTTGCGAGACACGTTGCACAAAAAATGCCCTCATGTAACACCAGCTTTAACCCTGAAAACCAAAGCACGGGCTCAGAACTGAATAATATCCAGCCGTTTCTAAGATTTGTTTGTTTCAATTGCTTAAATACAAAAATGAAATAATGAGAGAGATTTTAAATTAATACAAAGCAATGCGCAATGAAACTATTTACAAGAATGTTTTGCGCTGAGTTAAGTCTTGATCGCAGACGAATGGTCTACACGCCAATAGCTCATAGAAGTGATGTTGCATTAGGCAATTTTTCGTACAACTTTTCTCGCAACGCCATTGCGAGACGAGTTGCTCCTCAGAAATGAACAAATTTCTTTGAAACAAAAATATATGTTTTCCCTCTATTTTGCTGCTAGACTACCCGCAGCATCTTTTCATTCGTATTTCCGAAAATTGAGATAAAAAAAAACCAAAGTACAGGATGTTGTGCGTCAATTGTTTTTGAACTGATATTTAGTCAAGCTAAATTTTGCTGCAATGAAATATCTAATAACTTAGAAAACTAGTACTTTTTCATGGTTTCTCGTATCCAGCTGCTAAGGTGTCTTACTTTGGAGTACACCCCATACTTTCCTGGAGAACCACATCCGTGGCCCCAAGAGACCACACCCTCCAGATACCATTTGTTGTTATAATTACACATGAGTGGACCACCTGAATCACCTTGACAGGAATCCACACCCCCTTGAGAAGGTCCAGCACATACCATACTATCGTCAACTAGTTTAGGGTAAGCTGAGCGACAAGTTGTGTTAGATTGTATCGGTACATCAGCTTGCATTAATTGTTGTGCAGAAGTCCCTAAAAGCTTCAAACGTCCCCAGCCTGTTGTGAAAAAAGTGGTAAATTAGAAGTAAGATTGGGGGGGGGGGGGTAGAATATTGAATATCCACTGAAAAACTCTAAAGAATATTTGGATTCGTAATGTAAGATTAGGGAATATTTCATGTTTAGGAAAAAGTTGTGTTAGATTGTATTGTATTTCCGAAAATTGTCAAGTGCCCCCATCCCGTAGGTAAAACATAAAGTGTTGTCCCATGAAATACAGGGTTTTAAAGACCTCTATTCTTGAATATTTAGAAAACATTTTTAAAATGCCAAAACAATATGAGCATGTCCAATTATTTTCTGGCAAAAACGTAGCATTTTGCATATAAACCCAGTCTTTTTGTATGTGTTTTTTAAATTATTAAATTTAAAAAGCAATTATTGTTATTACAAAATTTTAAAAGTTTCATCGACTGGAAGAATTAATTTATCAAGATAATAATTCAGTTTTCTCACCCGTACCTTCCAAACATAGTTAGTTTTGAATGTTGAAAATATCTTAATAGGTTTAATATCTTAAACGTTTTGTAAGGCTAGAGATTTCATGTTCACAAAGCTTTTAATATTACTGAAACTACTTCATCAGCAGGGTTGGCGTTACCGTTAGAAATGTAAAAAACAGTGCCACAAGTTACCCTTATCTTTCCCTGCTAGCAGAGTCTCTCAGTTTTCATTGCAGGACCGTCACGAAAGAAATTCTGCTAGCAGGGAACCCTTATCTAAATATAACGTTTGTTTTTGCTCAGAGTTGAAAAAATTCAGGCTTTAACGGGGCTCGAAACCATGACCTAACCGATACCGATCCAGCGTTCTTCTCACTGAGCCATGACGGATCCATAGCTGTTGGGAGCACGTCCATTTTAATAAGTGGGTGCATTCATAGCTGTCAACCCCTGAGAGTAACAAAAAGTTAGAAGCTGGGTTTCAGGGGGCGCAGGCCCCGGTTAGGTCCAGGGCAAAGCCCCCCAAGAAAAGTTAGGATTTTAGGTTTTTAAAGGTGATTCTTAATGCCATTTGGGCTACTTCTTGAGCTACAAACCCATCTTAAAATGAGAAAAATTAACAGAATAATTCATAATTTTCGACATATGATTATTATGAAGGCAAAAAAATAAGTCCTTCTTCCTTAGGATTTTAGGTTTTTAAAGGTGATTTATAATCCGGACAATTACGTTTTACATCAAATTTACGACTATAGTGCACAACATTGAAAAAAAAATCAATTTTTTCAAGAATGCGTGAGTTTAGAGAGGTGATGCGTGAGTGCGTGACACTGAGGTAAAATGCGTGAGTCTCACGTAGGATGCGCGAGAGTTGACAGGTATGGTGCATTAGCTCCACTCAAATACTTCAACGATTATTGTTTTTGTGAACCGTCTTTGCGGTTATAAACGCAATTTAAGCAAGTACGGAAGAGGAAATTAAAAAAAAAACTCGGGTTTCAACGGGATTGGAACCCAAAGACCTCTGCGATACTGGTTTGCAATCTTTTCATTGAGCTATAAACTATAACTGTTAGAAGCAGGTCAAATTTAGCGGCTCGATCAACGTCACTCAGAGGACTCCCATTAAAGCCTGATTTTTTACTTTTTCTCTTTACTAATGGCTTATAGTAGGGAATTTTAGCAATTAGTACAGCAACGCGTAGTAAATACAATAGTGCACATTGCAATGCATCGAGCTGAACACCTGCACGTAGTTGTCGGTAAAAACAGAACGTAAAAAGACTTTGGAGTTCTGGGGACGACGAGGTCGTGATAACAAAAATATTCTCAGTATTTGTTTACCTTCAAGAAGGAACTTTTAGTCGTTTTCGTTTCACAGTATTTAAGATGGAGAAAATAAAACCTTAATGATCTACACAAAAAAGTAACAAATAAAGAATTTTTTCTGAGCCGTCGTCGTTGGCGTTGTCGTTGACGTTGCTTAAAGTCCCTATTGTATGTGTAACCGGGAAGATTGTCATAATACTGTTGCAAGTGCTTTTAAAGTACATATGTAATGTATACTGCTGTTTTGAAACTCACCTGCTACATAACACTTTTTTTTAGGTTTGAACCCAAGCGGACGTTTCTTAGTTGGTACACAAACTGGACCAATTTTAGAATCAATTGACGCTGTGCTGGACAGTTTCAGTAGAGCGATGTCATTAGAGAGTCCAAAAGGTGTGTTATAATGAGGATGTATAATGATTCTCGACAAGTTGATTGTCTGTTCGTTACCAGTTGTAATGGAAATATTTCTGTAATGGGCTCCCAGCCTGAAGAGATATGATAAAAGAAATTTTATTTCGTGCATCAAAATTCTTAATCACAATCCGTTCTCCAAACATTATGCTGTAGCTAAAAGGCATGCGTTTCAATGAGCTACTCCTTAAGCAGTTTATTTTTTGACTATGTAATGCTAAACCAGTATAAAACTTACTTTACTTAGTTTTAGAATATAAGTAGCTATTTGATTAACATCTATATAATTATGATGTAATTGGGAGGCAGCACAGTATAAAAGCTCGGATATTGGCAAGGCGTAAAACCATATTGGCCGATTAGCTCTCGAAGTCGGTGAAATCAGACCTATTTTTTCTCAAATTACATAGAAAACTAAGGGTTCTGAAACTCATTAAAAGCATCGTCTTTGGACATACTGACCCCAAAGGTTTCACAAATGTTAAATATAGAAAGATGGCAAATAGAAATAGGTAAGAGTGTTTATAAAGTGCAATTAAATAACAATTAATTGGACATATAAAGAGCACAATAATTTTGTTATAACAAGAGCTAGGTAATAAAGGGGGTCATTTTGCTTTTACTCAGGTCAAAATTAAATCTTTTTGGATTGATTGCATAGCAATTCTATACCTATCCACTCAAAATGTTATTGTCTTTTAAGCGACAAGGCTTCCTGATTCGTGGTTTTCGGAATAGAGTTATAAATAATTAATCGCATAGCCCCTCATGCATTTAAAGTATAAATTAATTTATGTTTTCAAGTATTGCACCGAGTTTAGTGGTGAGACTATACTTTAAGTCAATCGTACTCGTGTATTTGCACCTAAATAACTGAGAAAACTATTTATGAATAACTTGTAATAACCAATTCTTTGGTGTGACGTGATGAAGTTTCTTAAAGCCATTGAAAGTCACCAGTTGAATAATACTTTTAAGTATTAAAATACTTGCAAATGAGAAGTTCAACAAAACTTTGTAGGAACAAAGTAAAATTATCTTTAAATTTTTTAATGTCGATTTTAAGAATCATTTTCCAAACAAAAAGTGAAAAATTATTTTAAAGCTAAATCTTTTTTCACCAAAAAAGTGTTTTTTTGAGTAGATGAATAATGAATCCTTAACACGATTAGGAGTAGATTCCTTACCGCACTTTAATTTCAGCGGTGTGGTAACCAGCGACACAGTGGGCAGCGGTAACTACCCATTGTGATGAAATCAGGGTCCCTCCACAAGATACAAACCCATTGGAGAGGACTAATTGCGCCATCCACGGCCACGCGTGCACTCTCGAAACTTTTCCACCAAGTATTCGATGTTTTGTTTTCGATCGTTTGCCACAATTGTCTGGTTAAAAAAAAATGCAAAAAAAAAAAAAAGAAATTTGAGCAAATAAGTAAAACAAAATAATCGATGGAGAAGGGGATGATTGGAAGAAGGGTTTAAAATTAAGGGGGGGGGGGGTTGGAATTGAAGAGCACTGATATTGGTTTTTAACCTACAATGCGACTTTCCAAAGGGATTATTTTTGCGAATTCGTACTTTTAAGTATAACATTTTTAATTTACGGTTGTAAGTAATAATGCCAGGAAGTTAACTTCTCAAATATGAATACCTTCCAAACTTGGTAATCTGAGTACAACGCAGCCGACTATCTTTATAGATTTTAGATATTGATATAAATAATAATTACATTGTCTCAAGTGATTTGCAACTTTAAAAACTAGTCTTAAGTTATTTCTTGTAGCAGTATTTGATATTACAAGAAATGTGACCACGTATACTGAAAGTACTATGGTTAAAATCACCATCACCATCGCCAGCGACAACATTATAATCATCATTGTCGTCATTATAAATATTATCATTATCATCAATATTATCATTTAATGATAAAAATTACGGGTACAAACATATTTAATCATGACAACGTTTCGGTGTCCTCATAACACCATCATTAGGTCAAAATATTTAATAGATAACAAAAATATGAATGTTCAAGATCAATTTCAAAGTCCCTAGAGGTTAGGTGAAAAGTTTTGCTTTTATCGAGTCACTTTGAATATTTTAGAAGGCAATCAAATTTGCCGGAGCATTTCTTAAGAATGCGAAACATATTTGATGTTATTGTTCTTGACTGATGTTGACTTTAGCTGTGATTGAGTATTGATCCAGATCTTTTATGCTCATCGATTCGTTGGCAGAGGTGTCGACGCGTGTAACCAACATAGCTGGCATCACACCAGCCACATTCCAATTTGTAAACTACTAATTGTTTGTTGATCAACGCGGGCTTGATTTCTTTATGTATATAAGATCTACTCCAACTTTTCGAGAAATGAAAACTGGGCATAAGTCGATGTTTAACATCTTACCAAGATCCTTCAACTGTTTGCGCACAGAGTCAGCTGAATTTTGTTCCTTGAACGGTAGAACGATTCGTACTGATTGGGGGGTCAGGTGTAGATTTGCGAGGAGGTGCTGCTGTTAATTTGGATGTAATTTAATTTGAGATCACAGAGTGAATGAGGTGCTCAGGATATGCCAGCTGTAGGAATATGGTCTCGAGGCGAATACACTCTTCATGAAATAATGACCAGTTAGATGATAGCTTGAAGGCTCGGTCCAGCATGGTAATAATTAAGGATTTCTTGTAACGATTATCAACGTGACTATTGTAATGTAATAATAGGTCAGTATTAGTCGGTTTCACGTATGAACTATTTGTAATGCTCTGACTATCTTTTCTTAAGACCATGCCTAAAAAGGGAGAGTGTTCTCAGTTGATAGTTCCATAGTAAAGCTAATCGATGGGTGGAGATTATTCAAAACATGCAGGGAAGATTAGCCAGAAACGTCATCCTTCATGTTGGTAAAGGTATTATCAACGCGCTTGTAGTATGATGGTAATTTGTTTCGGAGCTTAAGTTGTTCTTCAAGACTACACATGAAGGTTTTAGCCATGAGAGAATCGAGATAAGTTATTTCAATTCGATGGCGAACTTTACGAGCAGTCGGACGGTGTGGCTATATGGGTTTTCCCCTCGGTTTTATTCGTTGCGATGGTTAAGAGCTCAATCAGGCCAGATTTTGATGTTCAGGTTGTATGTAGCATTACACCAGTTGTTGGTAAAAGCCTTTTATGCTAGAAGACTGATGGTTTCGTTAAGAGGCACATTATTGAAGAGGGACTTAACGTCATACGACACGATAATGTCTTTATCGTTAAATGAAGTATTGCGAATTTGAATGTATCGGTAATTGTATATTTGTTGATGGATAACAGTTTCAGCTTTTCTTCGAGCCACTTTAATAGGGTGTAATTATAGGTCTTGGTAGCTGACAAAATGGGTCTCATAGATAACGTGGGTTTGTGTGTTTTCGGTGAACCATATAGATGAGCAAGCCTAGAGCCAGATGGACAAAGAGTGTCAGCTACAGGTTTAGGTAGAATCTTTCGAATGATATTACCAACGAGTTTCTCTTTCTCCAAGAGAGGATGGTAGTGCTTGGGAGGTCGTCCCCTTGTCTTGGGTCTTGAAATTGATCTTGAACATTTTTATTTTTGTTATCTATTAAATATTTTGAACTGATGATGGTGTTATGAGGACACCGAAACGTTGTCAAAACTAAATATGTTTGTACCCGTAATTTTCATCATTAAATCCCTAACATTATCATGCCTGATAATATTATCATTATCATCAATATTATCATCATCATCATCGTTGTTGTCATCATCAATATTATCATTATTATCTATATTATCTTTATCATTAATATTATCATTCTTAGTTTTGCCATTATTATTATTATTGTTTGTTGTCGTGTTGTACCCTTAAAGTGTTACGTGTGTTTGTGGCCGTACTGGTTCCCAGCAAAATATTTTTGCAAACAAACTGGAATCATTTCGATCAGAACGCACTCGAAATACAAACCTGTTGTCGTGTTTGGTTGGACTACTTTGGTTGTATTTGCTTTCGGTGGATCTGAGGATTGTTTTTGAGGTTAAAAAAGTTAGTAGTTTCTCGGAGCTATGACAAAAACATAAATTTCTAAATAATAATGATAGTGACGGTGACGGTGACGGTGGTAGTAGTAGTTGTAGTGGTAGTGGTAGTGGTAGTGGTAGTGGTAGTGGTAGTGGTAGTGGTAGTGGTAGTGGTAGTGGTAGTGGTAGT
>JAOEHV020063945.1:8570-30930 GCA_025447995.2 Isaurus tuberculatus
ATGTCACTTAATACTCCATGAGTTAAGCTTCAGCGCTCAGTTTCGGTTTTGGAAACACAAAGACGTTTGAGCACTGTGCAATACTTCTTTAGTGTGAGTAGTTTATCTGCTCATCGTGTTGACACTTTTCGCATTTGTACATTATAGTTGAAATTAGAAAAAACTCTGAATGTAGCCCCTCTTATTTTGGGAAGTGAAATACCTTTAGTTTAATGCGACTAAAAGCTTTATTCTCTTTGATATTCGATAATGTTTACCACTTACCTGGAAAAGCTAACCATCTTTGATCGTGGCGAGTTTGTTGTGTTGGTTGTGGCGCATGGCAAATTTCAGGGCTTGCCATTGGTACAGCATAATGCGTTAAATCTCTCACATTTCTCTCTACCATGGGCTGTAGTGCCATTTCGGATTTACTTTCTGGTATACAATTAGCCATGGTACTTGCTAGGTCCGTCGCATGGATTCGTTGACTCTCCTGATCATCAAAATCATCTCCCATCCATATAAAGTCGTTTATTAAAGTTGTACTAGATGCAGTAAGCCGAACCATTTCTTCATCGGACAAAACCAAAGGCTGAATGTCAGAGAATAGATCCTCGGGCGGATCGTCAGGGACGACTTGAAAGCTATTAGGCCTTGGTGCTAGGGTAGGTTGCATTAGACTTCGCTTGCAGCTCACAGGGCCATAGTAGGTTTCAGGGGAGTATGGCGGTGTCGGTAGGAATGCTAACTTTTTCAAGAAGTCAGCGTCGGTTATCATTTGCGAGCTGTACATGTCTTCACTCAAACCTTCCGTGGGAATATCGGCGTGTCTCCTGTCAAACGGAGTAATATCTCTTACGCCCTCATCGCAAAACATCTTGTAACACGATCTGCCAGAAGAACACACAATTTATACCTTAGCACAAACTTACTCGATTCAGTCACAGCTGAATTCAAACATATTGATTGCTGAAGTGTATCAAAAGATCACATTGCTGAGACCGAATGGTTTGGCGTAAGGTTTAAAAAGTCTTACCGACAATTCGAGTAGCGATTTAGAGACTCGATACAATAATGCCGTCACTCACAGCGAAATGTTTTACTCCGCAAGCGATAGCCGTGTCGCCTTACGACAATCGTTGGTTGAAATGAATGAATGAAGTTAGTCAATGAATCATTCGTCCTGACACAAAGACAGTAATTTGCATATTCTTTTCAAAAATAATAGCATCGCGCGTGACAATTGAAAGTTGGTGAGTGTAAACGTAGGAAGATTTCTATTGAAACAACCCAAAATGTTCTAAAGTAATGCTCAAGTTAATTGAATTTTGGTGCGCTACGGTGATTCCTATCAAAACATTAGTGTTTTATGTTATGTCACGGTTGCTTGAAGTAAATTTTGATAAAAATCAAAGTTATTTGAATATTCACTGTTTGAAGGGCGCAAAAGACCAGCTAGATAACCGTGTACCTGCCCTACTATTGTGTATTTTTGGTGAAACAAACTATTGTGCAACAAGTCAAAATTTAATCGTACATAGTTTTCATTAAAAAAGAGTTCTTTTCAAGCCCTTAGGTAGAAATAATTGTTAAGTTTAAGGTCGAAATCAAAAGAATAAGAAAAAGAATTAGAAATCACTTTATTTAGCAAGTTGCAGTTCTAAATGTGAAGGAATTTGCAATTGCTTTTTGATACCTGCACTGAGACAGAAGCAATAACGGGTTTGTGTAAACTCCGCCAAGAACTTCTAATCGATAAAATTTGTATTTTTTGGTGAAGATTTGTTTGATACACTTTTGCACTAGTCTGTATTTGCGACAGGTAGCCCGGCAACAGATATAGTGGAATATCGGCGCCTTACAACGCAGTATTGCCCAAATTGGCGCAAACTTACACCAAATTAAAAAAAAAATTAAACATATTCCCAAATTATCAAAGGAGTACATGAAACAAACTGCTTTTTAAGTCAAAAAAAGTTACGAGCTTCTTTAGCGAAGTGGCTGGCCTTTGCAGCGTCCGTCAAAAGGCCAATCATTTTATGAAAATTAAAAAAAAAACTTGGTTCGCGTTTTGTAAAATATTTGCATATTCGTACTTACATTGGACTCGTTGCTAACATTCTTGTTAAAAACTTCGACTTGGTGCAAATTTAAGAGGAATGGGTGCAACTGTTCTCTTGCTCACAAGTTTATGACCAGCACTCGTTAATTGGTTGAGTGCTTTAAAAGCAACGCATACAAGACTCTCTAATACTTGCATAAGAATAGGATTAAAGCGTCGTTGGGCATGCGTAAACTGCTGTCAAAAATATACCGACACACCCATTAAAAAACTAGGCGTCAGAAACGTTAAGACACGATACCAAATTAGCAAACGTCCTTCGCTCCATATGTGTTTGTTTTTAAATTTTCTCAGGGCCTAAGAAAATTCAGATTTTTAGAGCTTTTTTAATAGTATTAAATGCTGTAAAGTCTAGCTTTGTTCTTTTGGCAGTATGTGCATCTCAAAAAGCTTAATGAACCGAGTAAAAGTTTTAATTTGATCAATTTTACCAGTTCTTGGATGAATTATATCGCCACAGACAAATTCCATAGGAAACTAATATCTTGTAATAAATCTTGGTTTTTCAGTATCCTAGACATAAGTGGACATCGTGTGTCGATATCGTCCAGGCGCGTGCCTTTCTAATTACTCACTTAATAAGCGAGGAATTAGCGGTCTAAAATATGAGGGCACGTGCGTGTTTTTATTTCTTTAATGCCTCGAATCTTTAATCAAACACACGGTTTTGGGGCCCTGTGAGAGTTAAATTTAATTCACAGTCATAATTGTGCATTGTATCGCCAAATTTCAGTAGCTTTAAACGTCATTTTTTTTAAAATTCCTGACTCAATAGTTTGTAGCTGTGAAAATAATTCAAGCGCCAAAGGTCATTTATTGATAAGGAGGTCACTAAAAGCTGATTTGCACAACAAACACAAAGATTGCCCGGATTCTAAACGTCGGCTCCAGCTTTGTTCCGTTTTGTCTCATTACGGATTGAGTAATCAATTAAATTCGGAGTTTACACTCGAGTTCTTGCAAATTCCTTTCAATAGTCCCACGAATAATTGCAAACACCAAAGCCTGCAGACTGCAGTTTAACAGTTAAGTCGCCCTTAGGGATTTTGAACTTAGCCCGTTGCTCAATATCTTTTGTATACGATTGATGTGGCGTACTGCCGGCACGCGCCAAGCAAAACGCCATCAATCAGCGAAGCCATTATAATGTAAATTGTAAGATATTTAAGATTTAAGCTCAGTCAACATGGACAAAGCGACTACCGGTGCATAAACTGCTTTGACATGAGCAGTGATCTGTAAATCTGTGTTGCACTTGTAACTGCAGCTGCCAGTTGGTTTAGATTTTCACCCAACTTTGACTTGCGACCCGTTTTTGCAAAGTGTATCAAAGCTGGAAATCGCATTGCATAGTATTTTTCTCATCATAGCAGCAAACTTTTTGAGACCTCTTAGTCACTTTTTTTTGGAACAAAAACTAAAGGTTGCAAAATTTATGCAGCGTCTTTATAATTTTAAGGTTTTTAATCCGTTTTTATCGATGAAAAGAGTGTAATGTTTGCAAAGCACGTCAAACATCATTTATAGATAAAAACATTCCAAATATTAATAAAACCATTTAAAATAGACTCGTTAAACCTTTCGTTTACAGGAAATTAATTTCTTCAACTCGTGCGAGTGTAACAGATGACCTTAGTGATTAACATCAGAGCAGCTGAATTCATATATAAAACTGGTTGTTTCCGATAATAATTAAAACGCGAAATAATAACTTTGTAGTTATTTTATTTACAAATAACTGGTATTATGTGCAGCTGGGATTGGAAAGATGAAGGAATGTGATTGATTTCGCGCGAAAACTATAAGCTTGTATACCGTGATCTTGTGTTATTTAACTATAAAAAAATGTTTTAATACAAGACAAAAACAGGAAAAAAGTATTGTGAAACTAATCTAATCAGACTTCTGCTTTGATAAAATTTATAAATTAATTGTACTTGAATAAAAATTTCAGTTTAGGAAAACATTTTCGAGATTCTGTGTGGAGAATATAAAACCTCAAAAATGTCACGACTTTCCGAGCCATTAAGGCGACGTTCATTCCGAAATAAAATCTCATAATACAATAACAAAAAGATTAGGTTCCGATTAGGTTAAGGCTGTGTCTGTTTTTGAAAGAAAACAAATAGAAAAGAAACAAAAAATTTTTAAAAGACATTGAAAAGAATTGTTAGATTTCGCCAAGACAACTATAGAGAAAATAAATCACCCTTCCACAGAGTTTGGAACTAATTTACACTGTATGAAGTCAGAGCAGTAAAGCGACAGCTGCAAGAAACAATAGGTCTATTTTGGTTCCATACAATCGACACCTGGCTTTGAAGTTAATATTAGCATAACAATTCTCTGACCACCTTTTTACTAGCTGGCTAAAGACAAACAAAGTAAGTGCGCTGAGATCGGAGTGTTTACATCGGCGCGTGTTAATGTTTATGAAATTTTTCTTTCCTTGGTTGCTCTCGCTCGATTATATTCATTAGTTTAGCACTTTTTCGTTTTAAAAAGTCTAATTGAGTTATAAGTGGATGTCGATAGAGAGATATTGAAATTGTCAATTTGTCCGTGATACTTTCTAAAATAAGTAATCAATTGTTTTGAAAGTTTTTGATTTTTAAAAACTTTTCAAAGTTTTTGAGCAGTCTTTTGGAGGACTTTAATTTTGAAAATCTTCCGTTTTGATTCAATGATAATGGTCAGTGTTTGAGGAAAAATCTTTTACAAAGCCTAAGAAATATAAATCCTGACAATCGCAAGAAAAATTTCCGACGATTTAAAATTTTAAAAACTAAATTTGTTTTCACGGCGCCTGTTTAGAGATTTCATTTCCATAAAAAAATGTAGTCATATTTAATTGCCTGTTTCGTCATTTCTTGTTTAAGTCTCATTTGTGTAGATTGATGTAACCATTTGCAATTATTAAATTAGAGCTACAAAACTCCACTCGATGTTATGAGCAAAGCAAGCAAAACAAAACCAGTAAATGATTTCAGCGGTTTCCAAACAGTGTTCTAATTTCACTGCGGGACGCCTTAGGTCAACCGAAGCGCGTTCTCAAAACCTTGACATAAAAAGAAAATCTTAATTTTTAAAGTTTAAAGTAATTTGGTGTTAAAGTGTGTTTTCCTATCAAACAAAAGACCAAACGACATGGTTATTAAAATGACAAGCTCAAAGTTTTCCCAGAACTTGTCATGCACTATAAAAGACGAGCAAACAATATTATACAAATAAATGCTAATTTATACAGTTTTGTTCATTCTTGTGTAAACATGCAAATTTTCTTTCATTCATTTGACCAAAGTTGGATTTCAATAGATCAGTCTAACTCAACTTAGGACAAAGAAAGTAAATCGCAGATCTGAAAAGTTTTGTTTTTGATCTTCGATTTAGACAAACTTTAATTGAAATACAATTTTATTTTGTAGATTTCGCTATTTATTTTTCACAAAAAGTGCTTTGATTTTGGTGCATACACATACAAAAAAGCTTTAGTTGCGACATACCCATTCATTCTTTGATTCGGTACTAAATTAAAGGAGTGTTTTAGAAAAAGCGCTCTACGCTTTCAGTAGCTTGAAAGATATATACTTTTTGAAGCCTTTTATGAAATTTTATGTAAATTTCTAATTCTATTCCTATGTCATCTCTATTTCAATTTCTTGATCTATTCTTTTTAAAGTTCCTGTGATTAACAGCAAACGAAATTTGAATTCATTCTATACTTACAATCTATCTTAGTTTGTGTACACTTGAATGTGGATGTCCGTTTTTTTTTTCTACCTCGCAAGATTCAAGTTCATACAAATAACTCTTAACAGATCAATAAATACATCTCAATGACTTACTTCGTTTAATTCTAATAAACGTTTCAACAAACTCGCATTGAGTTTCTTTTGTTTTTCGAGTTCTGCGAGTAATTTTTTCTCCTGTTCTTTTACACGAAGGATGTGTTCCCATGATTTTCGTAGAATCGACACTTTCGGAGCTCGTTCGTTGTCCTTTAATTCAGGAACAGAGTCTCTAAGTCGCTGGAATTTAAGCTTTAAATCATTCCTTCGTTTTCTTTCGAGGACATTGTGAGACGCACGAGTAAAATCGGAGTCATTTTCGGATTCGTCGCTTTCACCACCCGAAGAGCTATTGCTATTTTTAGATTCTTTACTGCGTTGTTTTAAATGTAACCCGAGTTCTTCCGTGAACGATTTTCGCCGTCTTTTTACCCGCATTTTTCCAGTAAAATTCGTTTTTTCATCTTCAATTTCGTCCACTGTTGAGGCATCGATTGAAGTATTTGAAAGATTATTTTGTTCGACCGTGGGTGGTAGATTCTGATCTGATTCATTGGTTCCCTGAGGTTGTGGTTCCTGCTTGGTCGATTTCTCTATAGTAACGACATCGACTTCCTCTTCTAGAAGCGGGAAAAAATTAAATCAAGTTAATACACGTGTTCTCAAAAAGAGAGCTTAAGCGGTCATAATTCCACGAGCGAAAATACTACCGTGTAAATGCATAATCAACTAGACATTACTACGTTATAATGACTGAATTTATGAATGAAGTGCGTAAAAACCTCCAAGCCGGTATTTTTTAGAAATTAAAACAATAAAAATAAATCATTACTCACCGGAGTCTGAGTTTTCAATTCCTTCATGGATTTGTCCTCCGTCTTCTGTTTCGCTATTTAGGGGGAAGGGGAAAATTTCGGAAGGATCCACGCTTAGAATCCGTGAGTTTAAATCTCCAAGCGGTGGAGTTTGGCATAGTAAGCGAACTCGATCAGGCTGAGTCGGAACTCGCTGTTTCTCTGAGTTACTCTTCTCAAAGCTGTTTCCACTCCACATGCAGTCTTTTATGAGAATGTCTTTGAGATCATCGTCTTGAGAATATATCGATGTTTCTTCACCGAAGTCTGGTTCGTCATCAAGTCCTTGTGCGCAGAAAGGTTGCTCGCGATCAGGAAAATGTGACACAGGTGAAGACAGAGGCGAACAGGCCGGTGTTATAGGTGGTGTCGGTGGAAGCGCAAATCCTTTCCACATATGGTCGTTAGCACTCTTACACATTTCCTCGTCGCTGGAATAATCTTCGGCAAAACTTTTAAAAAACGACGGCTGAAAGGTGTCAAATTCCGTCCCCAAAGCGTCCAACACGTTCGTCTCCGGGGTCATCCTTTGAACAGAACAAGACCAGAAAATTTTTCACTACAGGCATTCATTGAGTTGTAAAAACAAAACTATACTTTTCCTAAATAAAACGACTACATTAAACAATCATTAGATTGATCTTTAACAAGCTCGCACCTCTGTCTTGTAAAAGGACTTTAACAACGATTAATGGCTTCTGTTACACTAAGATGGACTAGTTTCTTTAAAATCGCGCTCTTGAAAGAGAAGCGAACTCGATCACGACCTGCATTAAAGTGCGAATTGCTAACTCACTCGCCGACTGAAATCCCATTCATACGACAGAACAATGACCAAGTCTCCACCTACGTGCTATGGATGAGTGGCATTATAAATAGACAGAATTAAATTAAACTTTGATTATAATTTCTTTTTTCCCGTTTGTTTCGGCTAAGCGTGGTCACTTAAAAACGGAAGTCGGTGCAACTCCAAACATCGCTGAAACTAAATCACCATTCTAGGTTTGTGTTAACATTGTAACAAGTCGTTACAAGTTTTACAACTAGGCAAAATAACTTTAAAAAACGTAACATAAATATTCAGCGCGCAAAGGTTGACGGGAATCGTCTTTTTAAATGCACACAAATAATACTGGGCGTTGTAAACAAAGCCGTTGGAGCAAATTGTGAAAGAGGTCAGTTTTTTATTCAATTTACCACCTGTTACCGACCATCTGTCAGCCTTAGCATTTGTCATTATTTTAGCCACTTTATTAATGACCGTGGTAGGTCCCATATACTGATATAAATACAAATATACTATGTGGAAAGAGGCCGCTTGCAAAATCCAATTCAAAGATAAGGATTGCAAAATTCGCTCATTTAAAACACCTAAAAGTGATAACAGTTTTAACACGCACAATATCCTTGAATAGATAAATAATAAATAGCCGTAAATGTGATTTAAGAAACTAAGCAACATTTAAAATAACTCCGCTCGCCTGTTGCGCAATAAAAAAAGATTTTTTAAAATATGAAAGGTGAGCGGGTAAATATTAACGACTTTAAACACGGTTTTTGCCGGGAATTTTACAAAATATTTTAGTGTTTTCGAGGTCAAGACATACTATAAAATGAACAACACAAACGGTTTAAACCATGAATTTGGTCATTACAGTAAAACCTCATTGAGAAACAATATAAACACAGATACATGCTTTGTTAATATGCACCTGTGTTGATTTGTTTTTTTCGCAGTTGGACTAGTAAAGCATTATATCTATCTGCACAGCTGCAGTGATTTAATTTTTTTAAAAAACAAAAAACAGCCCGTGTAAATACCAACACATAGTACTCAGTTCTCTTTTAATAATTTTATTTGTTACAAATTTGACACTTAAGTTGAAACGGACGGCTCTTTAAAAGTTTTAAAGGTTATGTCGCGTTTTTGAGATGATGACAACGCTTTAATGCTTGAACGAAAAAATCAGTTTTTCAACAGGTTAAACAACCAGGATGGAGATACTTTGTGTCGTTAACGGCAGTGTGAAACCGATTCCCCTGAAGGCAAAAAAAAAAAAACGGCCGAAGCTCAATTGCTTTCACTATAAAATTATGTAAGTTTATAAAAAGGTTAACCCATAAAACAAAGCTCCTTTAAAGTCGTTTAAACGCAAGTTTCGTGCAGATAGCAAATTTTTTACTTGCAATTAGCTTGGATTACAAGCAATCCACTGTTCCGAGAATTGTTCATTTAGTGTGAAATCGATTTTCTAAACCACCATTATGAAAAGTGATCAACAAACGGTTCGAGAGATGGAGATCATAAGCGCTAAAGAAATTTTAGTTAGCTTTAGCGTTGGAAAGTATATCACTCTCTTTTGTATGTAAACTACCTGGAGAGAAAGCAGTAAAATTTTTAGTTGCGTCGCGTCTTAGCGTCTTGCTGTTCAGAGATTATTGAACTGCTGATGTGCAATAATCGATTTGAATTTCAATTTATGTTCGCGCTTATTCCCGCTGGGCATTCGCTGCGAGGCGATATTTTTTGGTTTGGCTAGGTTTGTAAGCTCGTTAACTCTCGCTGTCTGAGTAACTTAACTGAACAATGTTAAAGAACCTGTTACAAAACAAAGCTCCATCGTTCTATAATTCTGTTTAGTCCCTTGTGTTGAACCATAACTTACGTGCGAATACACAAATGCGCAGAAAGTTTCGCCATATTCTTGTAAAATCTTTTGACATCGTTAATTGTTTTCGGACTTTTATTAGAGCCTTTTAGCCATGTTGAGCCTAGTAGACAATTTTCAAGATTGAAAAAAAAAACATTGAAATTAAAAGTGAATTAATGATGATGACTGAATAGTCGAAAAACATAACTGTTCGGTGTTTATCCGATTTTTAAGTTTTTAGACTAACTTTTTTTTGCCTACTGCAAAAGTAACTATATTAAGTTGCGGAGCTATTCAGAACAAAAGCGCGATTTCTTCACTACTTTAAGTAACTTCTAACGCGGAAAGAAAACCAGTTTTAAACGCAAAGCAATGTAAAATATTTGCATAGATATAAAAACAGCGTCCATTCAGCTAATTTGTATCTTAACAAAGGTTTTAAAACAAAACATTTTTTTCAATAAAGCACCTGCAAAACTTTGTCAAAGTATTTTGTACTTCCTAACTGTTTTGTACCCCGGTACCAGAGACTGGTCGTTATTGAAATCAGATTATAAACATGCCGCCCGAACTGGTTTCGTTTTGTTTTGAGGGACATATGTTAAGTCTAAAAGTTGTTTTTTAAATATAATAAAAACAAAAACAATCGAGAGAATTAAAAAACTTTCATCTTCAGCAATTACTGTCTTGCGTATTTGATTCTCTTGAACAAAATAAAAGTTATAAAGACGTGAACAATTATTAAAATTGTACACTTTTTGTTTTTTATAAAACTTTCTTTTTAAAATTTATTAAAAGCATGAGTTTTTAAGTTTTATGGCTTTTTTATTAATGTATTATGTTTTATTTATGTGATTCGTTGATTATACTGTATTTCTAGTTTCTTTTACATCCAATTAGTGAACCAAGAGTCAAAAAGTAGAAGGGCTATCCGTCGTCATTTTATTTTTTAATAGTAATATCACTTTTATCATTATTACTACAATTATTATTATTATAAATATTGTTGTTGTTATTATTATTATGATTATGATTATTATTATTATCGTTGTTGTCGTTAGTGTTAAAACGTGTTGCCTTGGTTGATGTTTTTAAAACAAACCTTAATTGTCATATTAGATGGAAATAATCAGATAATAATTACGACGATGAACAGATCTGAAGTCATCACCAAATGATTGGTGTTATTCATTCTAACTTTTGAACCAGTTGATGAAACCCTATAAAGTGATCATTCATTTTGTTTATCTTAAAGAGTAGAAATGATTGATGTTATTCATTCTAACTTTTGAACCAGTTGATGAAACCCTATAAAGTGGCCATTCATTTTGTTTGTCTTGAAGAGTAGAAATAATTCCTTTTATTCATTATACGTTTTGCATTAGTTGATGAAACCCTGTAGAGTGTCAATTCGTTTGGAAGAATAAAAATGATTGGTAATTTTTAATTCGACAGAATAAAAACAAAAACGAAGTTTCATTTATGAACAAGCGACACCTGTCATTTTTTTTTGCAAATATCGCTACAATGCTCTTGCAATATTTAGCCTCAAGGAAGGGAGGGTGGGGGGGGGGGAAGGGTCGGCGTAAATGTTGGGATTTTGACATTTTGTGATATATTTTTCTAATTCCCGCACAAGAAACAAAAATTAGCTCAAACTACATCAAAGTTTCTCACGTAACACTTAATTACAGTTCACTTTTATAACATGCAAAATTTCCCCGCAAATTATTTGTAAAAATTAGTCTTGAGAGCGAAACGTTCCACAAATATAATATAATGTTAAAGATCTTTCGACATTTTAAAAAAAAATCAAATCTTCGGGCGCCCATTTATATAATAATCTGATAATTCCATGGTGATTGAATAATTTTCTCTGGCAAAGCCAAAAACCTTTTACTTTACTCCACCAATCATCCAGGGCGGCTTGGTTGTCGCAGTTTGTAAGATCTCTGGCTTTCAACCACAAGGTCCCAGGTTCGATCGTCTGCATTGCCAAAATTTTTAGCATTTGTGTGACCTTTTTTTCCGTCAAAGCTTACTCAGCTTTCTATCCTTGCGAGGTCGGACCTGCTGAAAGCCAACCTGCGTCCCGTCCAGGGTGAATCAAAAAACTCTCATCCGCCTAGTACGACGGAAACTGGGGACCGGAGATAAGCGCCGTCCCAGTGGGCCACTACGCTCGGAAAAGGATTTAGCTTTCCACCGATCACCGCCTTTTTTTTTACTTCATGAGACACGTGCATAGTGGTAAAACAAAGTACAGTTAACTGTACAACCTCAATCAAAATAACGGTTGTACACCTTAAAGTTGATGGACCCACTAAAATTGACCTACTCCCAACAGCTGTGGCTTCATAGCTCAGTTGGTAAGAGTGAGTCAATAATCGTTGTACACCTTAAAGGTGCATTGATGAACCCACTAAAATAAACCTGCTCCCAACAGCTGTGGCTTCATAGCTCAGTTGGTAAGAGTGTTTAAGTCAATATTCATTGTACACTATTAAGTGGTATTGATGGACCCACTAAAATTGACCTGCTCCCAACAGCTGTGGCTTCATAGCTCAGTTGGTAAGAATGAGTCAGTAATCATTGTACACTATTAAGTGGCATTGATGGACCCACTAAAATTGACCTGCTCCCAACAGCTGTGGCTTCATATCTCAGATGGTAAGGGTGTTTGAGTCAATAATCCTTCTACACCTTAAAGTTGCATTGATGGACCCACTGAAGTTGTCCTGCTCCCAACAGCTGTGGCTTCATAGCTCAGTTGGTAAGAGTGTCTGAGTCAATAATCATTGTACTCTTGTAGTTGGGGTTGCTAGCCACTTAATCAAATACGTTAGTTGAAACTGTTTCTCTTTTCTTGGAGAGCATTAGTTGCATTGATGGATCCACTAAAATTGACCTGCTTCCAACAGCTGTGGCTTCATAGCCCAGTTAGTTAGACAGGTTTTTTTATTAAAACCATCATTGGCAGTGTTTTTGTGACGTTCTCGTGAAAATATAGTTTACAAACAAGAACACACAAGAATTAAAAACGTACGCTACTGTGTTTTGTAAATCGGGTTTATGGTTCGGTTGCTTGGTAACGCAGCCTATTTCCGAATTGGCCAATATGAGTACAAAGTCCTTTTAACGTTGTACATATTGAGTAAAATTTTGAATAGACTCGATAGCGGGGCAACACAAATTGTTATCAAATTGGCCAATTTGAATAACTAACCACGTTTATTATTTCATGATGCGATTATTTAGCAAGAGCCACGATTATCCCACGCTTAATATTCTATTGAAAGTGGATAACATTCTTTTGGGGAACACGCTGTCACCATGGACACGATAATTAAAAAGAAACTTTCTAATCGAATAGAGATGTAAACAATTGGTTTAAAGCAAACGGTTTTGTTATAAAAGATTTATTACCTCTTTTAAAAAGCTTAGTCTTGATCGTCTAAATAAAATTTTAATATCAAACTTGAATTGTTAAACTTTATGAAGTTGATATCAAAAGACCAATTTTTTTTAAATATTTTTTTTAAAAAAAGGTTACCTCGAAATGGAACTTTCATCTATCTCTCCTTCTGTTTTTTTTTTATTATTATTTACTTGTGTCAATAAGTCATGCATCGTAACTGAGAATACAAAGTTTTTGCAAAATTTTAAAACCAAAGAACCTAAGATATAATAAAAAGTCAACACGACGTATATAAAATTTAAGAAAATACTAAGTTTAGGCGAAACCAAAGTAGCTTTCTTCAGGCTGGCTTGGCTAGCCGAATTGTAGTATTTTCGTATATTTTATATACGTCGTGTTGACTTTTTGTATCTTAGTCTTTTATTACAATTGTCAACCAGAGTTTAAACTCCGACGTAAGCATTTAACATTATTGCTTGGCTTTTAACTATTTAAAAAAACTAAGTGAATCGAACCCTGCATTTGGACACGAGAATGTCCGATTTTAAGAAACGTAAATACGTTGGCAACAGTTCTCTATAAAACTCTCAAAACGAGAGAAGAAAAGAGAGACCTACGATAAACCGTAAAAAAAGAAAGAATGGACCCCGATTCTATAATACGTTAGATATGGTGCGGAGGTTAGCAACCTGTAGGAGGAGGGGTGGAGGACCTCTGTCACGGTCCTATGCCACCAAGCATGAAGGGGACGGGTGAAGATGAAGATGAAGAAGTATAATTTTTACGTTGTCAGCTTTGGGGTCCTGATTATGCAATGGTTATCACCGGTATGGCTAGTAACCAAGGAGCCGTTGGCTCGAGTCCCTCTGAGGGTGAAAAGACATGGTTTTTCTCGTGTATTCTAACGCTTTTACTTGTTGGGAGTGGTTGCCCAATTTCCCGAGCCAGTGGATCGTGACTTAAGCTGTCAACGGCACAGCTTTTGCGTGAAAGTTGATTTTACCGATGAAGGAAAAACAAACATTCCGGTGTTCGATTTTTTACATCGCCAATACTCAGCCCAGATGTGAATCCAAGCATTCGATACCGGGTCGCTGGAAAAGGAGGGGTGGGGGGGGGGGCAGGGTGTTAGGAGACGTGAGGCGGCAGACGATTATTACTACTTGGCAAGCCCGACAGTTTGCCTTAAGAAAGGTGATCGGGGCTGCGCAGTGTCATAATCGCCTTCCCCCTCATAAGACCGATAATTTTTATTCTTCTGATTACCAAAGTGTTAATTTGACAAAAAGTCATGGGCCTCATTGAATAAATGCAAGTTCGGTGCAGGGTAAAGTTTGCGTTTTTTTTAGTTTACGTTTTAAACTCCCAGTAAAGTTTCTTCAAATTATAAGAAAGTTGTAGGACATCGAAAAACTAATTAGCTATCTCGTAATTACTGATTTTGTCGCTTATATAGCTAGCTAAATCCTTATACGAGCCTAGTGGCCCATGGGGCCGGCGCTTATCTCCGGTTTCTGTAGTGTTAAGATGATGAGAGTCATGACTCCCCCTGGACGGGACACTAATCCATCACAGGTTAGCGCCCAGCCGAAGCTGGTACTCATTTACCGACCTCGTAAGGATGGAAAGCTGAGTAAGCTTTGACAGAAAAGAAGGTCATACAAATGTTCAATTTTTAGTGGAGCCAAGGAATCGAACCTGGGACCTTGTGGTTGGAAGGCAGAGATCTTACCAACTGCGCCAACCACGCCGCCATATGGTGAAAGTAATTTTTTGGTCGGTTTATAAACCCAATAAGAGTTTTATCTTTTTGTGTTGAAAATCTCTCACTTGTTCATTGTGCAGTTTTGTTTAATAATAAACCTTACATAAAATATATTAAATGGACGCTAGGGGATAAGAATTTTATTTCGACTGTTGATAATCTCTGTAATTCGTGCACTGAGCAGTTTTGTTAATAAATCCTTTGCACTTAAGATATTACATGGAAACTAGGAGATAGGAATTTCATCTAGGAATGTTAAAACGTTCTGACTTGTTTGCGTTAAACACTGGTGAATTTTCTTTTAAACACTTGTTCGCCCATGTAACACCTCAATATTTTGTTTGTTGAAAGTTACTTTAAATTGTAGCTACTTTTGAAATAATGTACTTTAAAAAATATTAAAAGAGGTTAAAATTTTCTACCTAGGTGCGTCAACCAAGTCTAAAGACGATGAACCACCGAAGGCTTAAGATATAAGATGTTTCGAGCGTTAGTCCTTTGTCAGAGCAACTCTGACTTGGGCAACTGCAGGTTAAAAATCTTATCATCGCTGCTTCGAGCGTATAAGCCATTCGCTAGAGCAATGGTAATTTAGAAAAATTAGGGTTGAAATTCTTATGATCACTGATCTTTATAAGTTGTAGGAGCTGACGTTTCAAGCGTTACCCTTTCATCAGAGCAGTTTGTAATACACCTCAAGGTTGAAAGTGTTAGCTTATGTTTATGATCATCACCAATTCGAGCGTTCAAGTTTTTCATAGAAATTTAAAACCTTGAGTTGTCAAAACTGTCCTTTGTATGTACTACCAGAGCAAGTCAAAAAACTTTAAGATTTGTTCAAAAATTACAGTCTTTTAACTTTATTCACTAAGAATTTAAATCGAGTTTTTTAGACGTTTTCTTACCTGTTCGCATGAAGCTGGGAATAAGCAACGTCTTTGTGATTTTTTTTCAGTTTTCGAATTCAATTTTACTGCATTCACTTGAGTTTATTTTACGTTTGACTACTGGGTTTGGGTGAACTTTTAAACGTACATTTGCTTGTCGCCAGAGTTCACACGACAAAGAACAATTTCTTGTTTCTAAAGATGCTCAGTTTTAAATTACGTAACTCAAATGGTTTTGATGTGTTTACGTGAAAACAAAGAAGTAATGAGATGCTTTGGAAACTAAGAGGTCCCTAATTGTCCCTGATTATCTCAATTAGTATTGACCAATTCAAATGTCAGAATTTTTCGCCGGGCTTAAGACTTCGATTTTCTGCCCAGCAGTAACATTCCAAGACATTGGAGCTGTATATTTTTGTAACAAGTGCAAAGTTGCTGGAATCTTTTTTAGTAATTTTTTTTTTAATTTTCGTCATTATTTTAACCTTGTTTTTATTTAAAAACTCGTTTTTATAAAACAGCTTATTGTTATACGTATGCAAATACTAAAACCGTATGTTTTGTTCTGCATTGAAGAAAATTCATAAACAATTTTTTTTATAATGTCGTTACTTTTCTTGGACGAAACTGTTTGCTTTTAAATGTTTTGAAAATTTTTGCCTCGAATAAGTTTTAAATATTTTTGAATATATGAGATATACGTTTATTAATGATTAATTATTACAGATAAATGTTTTTAAAAACAATATTCATATTTTAAGCCACCGCGTAATAATTTTTTTATTATACTATGAATAAGCTTCAGTTCAAAGAAAAGACATAACTGAAAATTAGAACCTACATTTATTTTAAAAGCTTTGTTTCAGAAATTTATGAGATAAGAAACTGACTTATTGAAATCTGTTACTGTTTCTTTATCGTAAATAATTGAGTACTTATTTAGAGTTCTTTTTCAGTTAGATAGCGATAAATACTTAAAGAACAATTCTCATTGCCGATGGTTTGTATTTTGCTCCATTTTTTCTCTACTGTCAAGGTGCATTCCATAATATTTTTTTCATAGCAAGAAACGGTACTTTATATTTCTCGTTGGGTAATTGTCACTGACAAGCATTCCCTAAAAATTCCAAGATCATGCTCGGTTTTTTTGTTGTGTCTTTGTTTTCGTTTTCTTCTGAAAACTTTACAAGACAAGCATCGAAAAGTCGAGAAGCTTTCATAATTTTAAAAACAAGCGTCAAGAAACAGAAATAAAAAAAGGCGGGAAAAAGGGAACGCGCGCACATCCGGGACGTGCGGTACATAACTTTCTCATATTTCACTCGGTTAAAATATAAAAAATACGAGCGCTTCGGCCAGTAAAACACTGGCATTCACATAATAAGCCTTTTTTGCCACTGTTTTTCATGTAATAAGGTAAGAAAGATTTGACTCTGTAGACAATAACAAGAATCATGAATCTTTAAAACACGAACTAAATTCAAAAATTTTTTAAAGTATAGTCCTTAGAACTAAAAAAATTATATTGTACTCAGTCGATTAGGCATTTTCAGAAAATTCATTGTAAAGCTCGTATTAGTGATGTTTCAGTCTTTTCTAAGCCCAGAATCCTAAATGACGTAGTTAAAATGCTTACTTTATGCCTGTTTTTTGTTTATATCTCATGTGTGGTCTGGAGTTAATATACAGAGGTAACTGCAAATGCTACTCGAAAAACAACACGCATTGATATGATCTAAAGATTGTATCTGTAACAAAAACAAACCTGTGCGTCTTTCTCTTTCAAAACGTTCATGAGTTTGAGACAAACAAAATAGAGACTGGTCCACTATGACTGAAAACTCTCTTTATTTTGCCTTTTTTTTTGTTGTCTTAAGACTTTAATGATAATTACGAAATCTGAGAAAATCATTCTTTTTTCGTGCTTGCTTTTCGGATCCCAAGTAATATGGAACAAACTAGCTCGATTAAGCCAGGTACTACATGCATGAAAAGACCTGGCATTGAAGAGATTTTTTGCCGACAAGAATTTGACGCACTAGTATTAAAATGTCATATTAAAACGTTGAAAAGCAATATTTATTTATGTCGGAGAAAACAGTCCGACACCTAGCTACGCGCGTCAATGAACATCTCGTATCAGATAGAGCCTCACATATTCGTAAACACTTAGAGAGCAACGAAGCATGCTTTCAACTTTGTTCAAAGCATTGCTTTCAAGTTTTGGATTCCGCCGCGACGGAAATCGCGCTAAATATAAAAGGGGTTGTTCATATTAAGCGTGAAAACCCAATATTTATTTCTACAAAAAGCGCGGGAAAAATTCATTTTTACATAGCACTTAATACAACAGCGACTTTAATTTAACATTTCTTTTATCAGAATTAATCACGAGATTTTAGACGGCTTAAAGATATACAAAAGATTAAAAATGAATATATATGGCACTAACCTGTCAGCGAACTATCAAGTGAAGACACGGTCTATGTTAGAGACAGTCCAATTTCCAACTTGATAAATTAATTTTCTTATCGGGGTTGGACCTGCAAAACAGTAAAATATGAAACACATCTCAACTGCACTATAATTAGGGAAAAAAATTAATAATTAGTTTTACTGTTAAAAATCGAATTCAATCGTTCATGCATGTTTTAATATAAAATCCTTAAACGGGACGAAATCTTGTTGAAATTCCAAGATGACAAATAACAAATATGAAAACTTCACGGAAAGAAAACGATTTTGTACGTTACAAAATAAATCAAGTTGGAAATTTAACTTACGGTTAGGCTCATGTGTTGGTCATGTTATAGTAATGGGGTTGATTATGAATGAATGCAATGAAAGTTCACAGTTTTTTATAGATTACTCAACATAAACAATTCTTAAATTCGCTTGAGGACAGATTTGCTATTACAAGAAAGCACAAGTACAAATAAAGGCAAAAAAACGTAAATGTTTAAGTGTTATAAAAATAAGAAAAAACAGACCAACAATATTTTGAGTTCCATAAAAAAATTGACTTCTTGTTGTTGTTAGCTCGTGACATAGATAAAGATTAAGGTAGAGGGGGTGGGGGACGATATCCTGGGATCAATACTCGTTGATAAATTTTTAAAGAAACTATTGACAAGCGCCGGCGAGTGGGTAAAAACACCTGATTTAATCAACTTTAGGCTAAAAATTTTATATAAATGCCCCACCACCGGGAAAATTGCCAGATTAGTGTTTATATTGTAAATACAATTTAATATATTTATATATTCAAAGATAATATATAATGGTTCTTAATAACTTCAAATAAGGAACAAAGTTTGTTTAGGCCTTTGGTTTTTCAACCAATCCGCCACTAATCCACGATCTTTTCCTTTGAATTAATCAAAGTTTGCCTCCGTCATGATTTATCAACCCATGCACGTGAAATCAACGGGACACATAACATAAAATCGAGGTTAGCGATCAAATTCCCCACCTCCTATAAGTGGTGATCAAATGCCCCGCCTCTGGGAAGACTAAAATGATCAAATTCCCTCCCCCCGCGGGCAGGAAAAGGCGTCAAATGCCTGGGAGGGATGTTGAAGCTTCGATTTCACTGGTACATTAACACTACAGAAATCGCAGATAAGTGGCGGCTCTACTGAGTCACTAGGCCTATGGAAAAGGATTTAGATTCGATTCGCTTAAATTCATATGGAAAATGTTTGTCAAAAAAAAAAATTAAGCATTTAGCCCGGCTAAATATTTTTACCTCTCTAAAAGGTTTTAATTCATAGAACCGCAAGCACGTTTAAAACAGAAGATCTTATTAAGTTGTTTTTTTTTGTTTCAGATCACTACATTGAAAAACATGATGGATACAGGCAATTCTTAATAGTTAACTGGTGCCACTTTTTGATAGTCACCACACGCTTATAAAGTGTGCACTTTGTTTTATCCCTTTGTTTGCTAATCTAGTGCAGTTGCGTAAGTACACTTTAAAAGCATTCCTGCCTTCTTTATCTTCTTATTTTTCTAATGAAAATTCAAAAAGGGATAATATTAGTTAAAATTATTGCATTTGTTTTACGGAGAAGAAAAACATAGCATATTAAGAAACAATTTGCATTTTATAATGTTAATACAAAATGTGATCGCCATTATATTAATAAAGGAATCAGTGAAACCAGTTGCTAACAGCATGTTCTTGATATTATAAATGCACGTGCAATAGGTAAAAAGATTTCAGTACCAACAGAATGCTGTGAACAAAGGTTGAATCCTCTCTCGTTTCAAAAAATGGATTTTCGTTCATGCTTACATTTTGTGCCTAATCAGCTTGGAAGCAGCAATTTAGAAAAAGAAGTCATTCTTACAATGTCGAATGATTTTCAGTCTAGCAATTCAATATTTTTAACTCCGCCAGGTTCTCCATTATTGCTCAACGACATAAAGCAGATTAAAGATCTCAAAACGCTCTCAAAAAATGCTACACAACTAGAGAGCTTGACGCATCTCACGGAAGAAGAGCTAGAGGAGGATGCGTGCGCACTTTCCCTCCAAAACTGCAGCGCGCGCTCTGACTCTAGCGTTATTTTAAACGACATTATGTGGGATGGCTACAGCGTTAAAAGGCCCAATTCAGCTATGGACTTAGAGGTCAATTTTAGCCTAACGTCAACACCTGTGTCTTCTGTTGATCATTGTGAGGCAAATAGTGTTCCAATCGAGGAATTGTTTTTTCTTAAGGATGAAAATCAGTGTTTTCTAGGTAAAAGAGACATGAAAGACAACAAAGCTTTTCCTTTGACTTTGGAAAACAACTACAGTCCTTTTTGTTCGGAGTCTGGTAAGTTTTTTTGTATTTTACTGGTTTTAAACATAACAAACCAAGTAACAATCACACAGACCTCATTAAAACTTAATTTGTTTGCGCTACTTCTCAAATAGCTTTACAGTTTAGTTATATATCTTTGTTAAAAGGATACAAATTCAGACTTTCCATTTCGGAGCTGTTAAAAACTTCATCTATCAAATTACTAGATTTTAAAACCTTGACATCTTTACTCCAAGCTATATGTTTTCCGAGGAAAAACTTCTAACCATAGTAGACAAGAATTTGTTAGAGAAGGCCTCATTGATAGCGGGTATTACCCCTTAAGTCTACCATATATAGTGGTGAGCCGGATGTTAGCAGCCAGGGACAGCTGTTTTGCCCTTGGTAGACCTCCTCAGTATGGTATAGCTAAGAAACGGGCCTGGGGTTCTACTTATGATAATTAAAACACTAGTAACAGGGTAATGCTTGTGGAATGTGGCTTAAAAAAGAACTAGATTACAGTCTTATCTCTAGAACGCTGTTTCGTGAGCCGGTAGACTCACTCATCAGGAGCCCTTAATTTTGATTATCTGTAACTATATAGCGTGATGATTTGTATAAAGAATGACTGTTTATAATGGTGCTATTGTTAAATGTTATGCAACAGTGCTGGTTTGATCTGTGTCTACGGGAAGACATGAGTTCGTTCCGCTTGTTGAGTGTGGATTTTTCGGGTTGACGCATTGTAATATATTTTTCTAATAAACATAAGTTTCAACGTTTGTTTGCACTGTTATATGGTTTGGCTCATGCTAGTACGTTCCATGATATATTTTGAATGCTGTTGTCCTTTACAGTCCATATATATATATATATATATATATGGCACAACATTCGCTTTTCCTTCCCCCTGTCGTGAGACATTTTAGATGCACATACCTAAATCCTTTTCCGAGCCTAGTGGCCCATGAGGCCGGCGTTTATCTCCGGTTTCCATAGTGTTAAGCGGATGAGAGTCTTTGACATCCCCTGGATGGGACACTAATCAATCGCAGGTTAGTTCCCAGTCGAAGCTGGTACTCATTTACCGACCTCGTAGGGATGGAAATCTGAGTAAACTTTGGCGGATAAGAAGGTCACACAGGTGTTCAAATTTCGGCAGAGCGGAGGAACCGAACCTTTTGGTTGGAAAGCATAGATCTTACGAACTGCGCCAACCACACCGCCTTTTAGATGCACATGGAAGTGTTTATTTTTGTTATATTTATGCGTATAACTCTTTAATCTCATCAAATAACTGTTTCTTTGATTAAATCCAAAGATGAAGAAATTGATGTTGTCAGTGTTATGGAAAGCACGATGAAGGCTAAGGAGGAAAAAGGTTTTAAAGATCTTTCAGCAACTGATAAACTTTGCGAAGGGTCCTCCTCCAGATGGATTCAAGAAGATGTTGACGCAAAGTCATCATTTTCACCCGCAAGGAAGAGAAAAAACCCAAAGAGAAGAAAAAAGGACGAAGGAAATGGAACAGATTCAAGTGAAGACGATATTAAATCCTTGCATAATGACTTAGAAAGAAATAGAAGAAAGGAATTGAAAAGTAAATTCACTGAACTTAGGACTTGTATTCCGCAGCTAAGGAACAATGACAGAGCTCCGAAAATTGCAATTCTTAAAAAAGGTGTGGAATTAATTCAACAGCAACAGCAGGAGGAAACGAAACTCTTACAAGCAAAGGAAACTGAAAAAATGAGAAATAGAAAACTTCTTCAAAAGCTTTCAGAGCTAGCAAAACCAACCTCTATAACAATTTAAAAAGTACGGATGAATCTCGCATTTGTTTTTAAAATTGCATCAAATATTAAATCTTATGGATAATGCTTTCTAGAATTTCGTTTGTGTTCTCTAGGTTGTGACAAAGTCAAGAGGACCCATGATAGACACCGAAACACCATGAATTATTGTAATTCTCAGTTGCCGCGGAGCAGGAGGGGTGGCAACGGGGGAAATTGCCCCCCCCCGCTTTTTCTTCTGACTTTAACTAGTTTTAGTTCCCATTAAGATGTCCGCACTCCACCTCAAAAGTTGCCCCCCTCCC
>JAOEHV020063946.1:0-16635 GCA_025447995.2 Isaurus tuberculatus
AGAACATTTTGAGCCTCAAATTGTTGAAAAAAGTAAGAACATTGAGCCTGGGCAAAATTTTACTGGTTCTTAATAAATAAAAAAAAGTGTAGTCGACTCAAACGATGTCGAGTTAATTAATGTGTATCAGCAGAGTCGTGTATCTGTAACTAAACTTCAACTGTAAATTGGTTGAATTTTCAATCTTTTATTAAGACCTAACAAATATTTGCATTTTTTTGTGATAAAACGGTCACAAACCAAGAATATTTGGCCTGCTTTAGTGAATCGGGGATTCAAAATGGCGGCCACCGGCAAATAGGGGAGTATATTGGCTTGGCGAAGTGAGATGGGTTAATTTTTGTTTCTTGTTTTCCAGGTTTTACATATTGCTTTTTAAAGTAGAAATATTTACAATGTTTTACGAACTCTTTCAGGCTATAGGATACCAGAAAAAAGGATTTCAAATCATGTCAACTTTGACTAAGTTTGCCCCATTGGCAAAATACCTTCATCTTCGTATCTTATCATACTCAGAGTGAGTCAGACACAAAACTCTTTAGTTTTCCAATTTTGTCAACCTAACAAGCTGAACCCCAATGAAATCCTGAAAAATTAAGTAATTCTTGTGCATACCACTCAACACTACTCATATATTATTGGGTTAGGAACTCAGTGCAGTGGCCTAGGCCATAATATACCCGGGCTATAATCTAGCCTAGGCCCCTTTAACCCCAGCTATAGTCCGGACTGGGGTATACTATGCCCTGCTACACCAGCTTTATCGCCGGCCGGACGCTAGTGTAGATATTATAGCTTTTTTTGAAACATTCAACCTCCAACTAACAGGATTCATGACAGTGCAAAGACTACTTTTCACTGCATAGCACAGAAAAATATTTTATATGCAGCTGAAACTAGTTTATTTTACATAAAACAAGAATGCCATAACTTTTGAACCTTGAAAACCTAAAAAGAGCTTGTTCAGTTGTTTGACAGTTTCAAGAGTTGACAATTTTTATAGTTAGAATTTAACATCGTCCCGGTCACCATTGACGAGTTATTGTTACTTCAGGCAAGGAGAAATCCTAAAACGATAATCCAGTTTCGTTAGTCAGTGTATTCAAGGTAAAAAAAAAACAACAAACAAACAAAAGCAGAAAGTTGTTATTCTAACCTTAATTGAAAAGTACGTAAACTGTTTGTGTCAGAGATTTTTTTTACTATAACCGATTTTTTCGTCCAATCATAACTTGGGCGAGTAAATTTTAGTAAGATGGGTAATTTCAGATGTAACTTTCCCGAAGCTTCGAAAAGTTAGTTTCAAATTCTGAACTTTCATTTAATTTCTGGGAAGAGTTTTAAAAATAGAATTTATTCAACGTTTTGTGTAGAAAAGAGCTATTACAGTCTTTTTATCAGATTTAAGTTGCTAAACTCGACTTTTTGCAGAGGAGTTATAAGCAGAAAAATATAATTGTTTTAAAACTTTGCTTTTGCTCTGCAGTTGAAAATAACAACAAAAGCTGTAAAGCAAAAAAAAAAAAAAAAAAGAAAAAGAAGAAAAAAAACTAAAATTAATAATAACTTTTTTTTGTAGCAATCCAACCCCAAGGTATTTATATATATATTTATATATTTTAGGGTTAGCTCAAACTCAAAGTTCGTTGGCTGTTAAGAATTGCAAAAACAAAGAACGTTTCACATTTGGTTAACATTCTTACTCTTAGTAATTGTTTTAAAACACTAAAGAAATTAAGTGCAACTACTTCAGAGTTCAAAGTCTGGGTTTGTCTTTTAATTTGCATTCAGGATGAATGGTCTTCACTTGTTTCAGATTAGGCTGGGATTTAAAATACTCTTGTTTTAAAACTCTTTAATTATCAGGGTTACTCTCTTCTGTTGTCGCTAATATAGTCCATTAAAATATTATGACAATGGTTCAGCTTAGTGTCCTTGAATCCAAGTTCATTCCTCAAAAAATGTTTTGATTTGTTCCAGTCATTAATACTTCGTTTGAGCACTACAGTGAGATTAAAGTTTATAAAATCTAAAATGCTGTTAAAAGGCAAGTGTTCAACTGATTATTCACAAAATAGTAGAGATTTTAGCTCCTAATGACATTAATGGAATTATTTGGATTATTTATTTGCTCAGTTGTCGCTGTTCTTTGTGATCTTGACCTTCCTAAATTTTCTTTTATTCGAGGATCCATGTTATTTTAATCCCTAAACAATTTTAAACAAAATTTTGTGTAGACACCACAATGTATTTGTAACATCTCAGTTGTTCTGACAAAAGGCTCAAAACTTTAAGTTTAATTGCTCTCATTGGCAATGCATCGTAAAAATTGATTTGAATATTCCCTTGACCAGAGTGGTGTTTTACAAACTATTAACAAACAAAGTTTTTCAATTTTTTCAATTTTTCATATACTTTTTTCCTTTAGTAAATAAAATACTCGTTGTGAAAACGATAAAAAAACGTTTTCTGTAAATAATTGTTGGACCACCAAGGGCGGCTTGAGTAACTAGCTGTAAACAACCCTATTCAGTATTGTCTATTGTCTGATAACTAGACATTATTACTGTAATCAGTCACCATTGCAGTGAATGTTGATGTTTAACTATATGAGCTGCGACAGGAATTGTGAAATTTGCAATCAATTGTACCTACAACAAACATATATTTTTTTAAGCCAAGAGCAATTCTAAGAAAAAATAGAATACAAATTTGTTTATCACTAATCTATGTTTGAGAAAATAAAAAAGAGTAAATAGTTTTAAAAATAGTACGGAAACAATAAAAAGTAAAATGTTCTGTTAAATTTTACTGCAGTTTTGTCAATATAGAAAACTGAATAAAATGCAGTAAAAGATTAGACAGCGGGGGTTTTGAACATACATCCGTTGCCTCCAAAATACAAATCACAGAGTTGAAAATCAGCGGGAGATACAAGTAACGAGTGTTTCACAAAAAGCATTTAAAAACTTTGTAATTTGTAGGGTTAGTAAAAGTTTTTGTGTGGGAGACTGGATGTCTCACTTAGCCGCTTTCAGTATTTTTACTCCTTTTTGCTTTGTGTCGGCCGCCTTCTTTTGAAGTCGTATTTTATCGCTTTTGCTTTTTAGTAAGTAAAAAAGCACGAACTTCAACCAGTAACATTCTAGTATCTCTTCTCGTTCTCCAACCTTGATTAATCTCCAGAAAATTTATCAATAAAAGAACGGTTGTAAACTCATTAACTGATTGAGTTTGCCTTGTGAAAAGTTTTAAATATCAACAGAACAAAAACACAATATAATTACCTGCTTGTTATAATTAAGTTGAACCACACGTTCAATTATTTCTTACCGACTGCAGATTTAATTCAGACTTTTGAATCGTGAAGTTTTTACACCTCAAATTGAAGCACTATTCTTTTTTTTTTGTTAAAAATTTGTTAAAATGTAGCTTACTATTCTTAATAAGTTGTAATGTCCAGTTGTTCCAAATATAGAAACTAAAAATTATTTCTTATTAGGATCTTGAGAAAACTTACTTTAAAACTTGTGAACCTTTATCAAAGCTTCTTACTTTTGTTGGTTGTGTAGTGTTTGCAGAACTGTCACTTACTTTATGCATTTCATACATTTAGACAAAGCTTAAATCCTTTGTTTATTTTCTTACATTGTAATGCAAGAACACAAGTTCCTTTTAATTTTCAAGCAGCAGTGAAAACTTCATCGTTTTAAGTTGTTTAAAGAAAGAACCTTAACGAGGTGACAGGGCACGCGGGGGAGCGAAGCAAATCACAATTGCAATTTAGTTAGCAAATCCTTGATAATATTAATAAGGTGGTATTCAAAAAAATTTTAAGATTTCACTACTTTTTACATAGAGAAGCTATATTCAAATATGTTCTGGAATTTTCCGCCACTGGTTTTAAATTTCATGAATGCCATTCTTTTGTGAAACGTTCCGCTTGGTTTTTCTATTGGTACCTCTTCGATATGGGCTGGAGTTTGATTCTCTCCAGATCACCAGAGCGAGTTCTTCAATTGATCAAGCTTAAACAACCGGAAATGTTTCCTTGTCAATATTACTAGTTGTTGTTTGTATTGCGCCTCGAGATTTTGGTAAATACAGTTTTTGTGATTCAAATCGTAGAGATTGTTGGTCATTGTTGTTTAGTCCCGAGCGAGATATTCCAGTAATTCTTGTAGCATGATTTTATTGTGGTTTTCTTTGTTCCTTTTACAGCAATCTCCCGCCCCTTCACACAGAAAATCAATTGTGAACAACAATTACCATTAAATGAAACAGGAAATAACTCAACGTCACGAATATTTATAAGCCTGTAGAAACTGTGACACGAGTCTGACAGGTTTTCAGCCAATCAAAGAAAAGAACTCAACAACGGAGTTCATTACAGTAATTGACATAACCCGCCTTGCTGATTAATTTGTGTCCAGTGACAGTACAGAGCCATCAAGTCTCGAAAGACATAAATAAATTACTCCTGATTGATAAGGTTAACTCAACGAGGACCCCTCAGGCATTGTAAGTCAAGTACGCACACTGTATATTTCTGTAGCGCCCGAGGATAACGTCCCAAACTATAATATCGCGAAAACAAGAATTTTATCTTCATTCGTAAGCTTGGTGCTAATACACAAATTTATCCTGCTGTGTGATTACCGGCGTAAACCTACCGATCTTATTGGTATTTGTACTAAATTTCAAAGAGACTTTTTGTATAAGCCGATGGCCACTATTGAGAACTCTGACGTCCAAGCACTAACACGTGTGCCCGATTTCTGCGTTCAACCTCCCATTGCATCACTGGTCCAAGAACTTGGATTTGGTAAGTAAATTAAACACAAATCTTATTATGCAGATAACGTGCTGGTCAGGCAGATAGCTGTTGACAGTATTAAAGTTTTCTCACTTGACGTAAGACAAGCTTGATACAAACAGTTCTCATTGCCCCATACGACATAGGAAGACTTGAAGTCCGAGTCGCTTTTCTTTGAAAATGAAAAGCATGCACCAACAACTTTAAATTGTCTTTTATATATTTCAGATCGTCGGACAGAGCAAATGAATCTTTATTCAAGATCGAACAGCTATTTTGATGATCTGCACTGCACACAACAAGCAGCTAACCAGATAGGACAATCCTATGGTTATAACTTTGGGAACCTACCTCTTGCATATTCTAACGCGTTGCCTTTGCCCCATGGCCAATTGCCTGAGGACAACATAAAAGTGGAACTAGAAAACTCGGACCTTTGGGAGAAATTCCACCAGATTGGGACCGAAATGATTATAACAAAGACCGGACGGTAAGTCGGTAATTTGGCATTTCTTCCTGGCGAGCTTAGATTAAATACCATCACAAAATATTAACTTACTCTTTGCAAAAAAAAGTCGAATCAGGTTTGTAGAACTCTTCTTGTTTGTGGGAGTACGCATCATATCCTGTCTTCTTTTGAAGCACGTTTCTTTCAGGACTTCAATAAAATGAAAGCAATCAAGACATAAATGTAATCGTTCTGTCATTTCCTTCAAGAGATCTATTTGCTCTCCTTAAAGATTTGACATGTCTTTAATGGGTTTGAACTTGCGTCACATGTCTTCTCTTCGAACATCTAAACGTCTTTAAACGGACCCAAAACATCCACAAGATCGACTTTTAGCTTCAGTTAAAGGTTTAAAGTTCTCTTAACTTTGCACTGACTAGACACTTGTATTATTCTTCTCAAAATCACTGTTCACTAACTAGTGCACTTCGCTCATAAACAAACACCACATCCTGTTCGAATTGAGCATCTATTTTTTCTTAGATTTCAATGCCTCTTGCATTTTAGCTGTTTACAACTCCAGCCTGATTGTTTTCCTTTTATTGAAATATTTAAAATGTTCTTTGGTAACAGGACAAATGCTTCGCTCGGTTTCGCTAAGATTCAGTATTTTTGACGGATATCAAAGTAGAACAGAGTTAGTCTCTATAGGCTAACAAAAGTTTACCTTACATTAAGCACTCAGTGAAGTCTAACATTTGATCTTTAATTATCCTAACTTTAAAGAAAAAAAATCCTTCTGAAATTTAAGCTGTATTGTCTGTTTGTTACAGTTTGGTTCGATATTTGTGTTTAAAAGCCAAGGGCGGGAAACTTCATGTAAATGCGAAATCTGATAATTTCAAACATTCAGGCTAATTACTAAATGTTTTTACGTTTCATCTTAAATTGTTTTCACAATTTTCACAGACGCATGTTCCCCGTGATCAGGGTTAATATTACTGGTTTAAACCCTAAAGAAGAGTATTATCTGGTCTTGGACCTTGTACCTGCTGATGATAACCGCTACAAGTATCACAACTCAGAATGGGCCGTGACAGGAAAAGCAGAACCATTAGTCCCGACAAGGATATTTGTTCATCCAGATAGCCCAGGAACGGGTGCTCAGTGGATGAGACAAAATGTTTCATTCCAGAAACTAAAGCTTACAAACAACCCACATGATCAAAATGGCCACGTAAGTTACTATTTTTTGTTTTCGTACTAACAAACTTTTTTTTATAAACTTCAAAGCGTTGAAAACGTCTTATCTCACTTTATTTTCTGGTCCGATACTCAGAAAGTCACATCAAGGATCTAATGTGAATGCTTGACATCTAATAGAACAAGTGTACCCTGATCAAAAGTGTTAAAGAAATCATTTAGTTTTTAGAAATAAAACACAATGATTGTACCAAGGGATGTGTTAAAGAAACAAGCACTCGGATGCTGTTAAGAATTCTTTTCAAACTGTTTTATTCTTAGGAAATTTAAAAACATAAAGCATGTAAAAATGATACAATTCTTCTCAGAATTCAGTCTCAATAGATTTTATTTTCGTTTAACAAAGCAATAAGCTCTTTCATTAACAGTTTAGAGTAAATTTTAGAATATCAGTTTGCCGCCCACAAATGACAACATTGTGAAAAAATAAACCTAAATGAGAAAAAGTAAATAGGTCAAAAGTAGTGGGAATTGGTCAAACAGTCGCCTTATAAGAAGCTTTAAAAGTTTAACACTTCGCTTGCCTATGTATCCAAATTTTTGTATTATTCATAATTATGAAGTTCAATGCTCGCCAAGGTCATTGAGTAGAAATTAGTTTCTCTCAACATATTGCTTATGAGTTAATCAAGAGATTGTCTTTGACCTTGACAACGCGTTCCAATTTGTAGTCCTGACAAAAAATCAGAATTTTTTCGATTAAGTCTCAACCTGCCGTGTTCATAATTCATTAGTTGCAAAAGTAAAGCATACAACAAGCAACGGTGCGATCTCTTTTCTCGCTTGGTTGGTGGAACTTCACAATGCCTCTAAATGGAGAACAAAGCAATGTAAATGCCATTGTACTTTCAGAGAATGGTTCTGTAAGCAATAGTATCTTAAGTGCTTTTACCATGATTATCTTATTGTTGGGCGAGTTCGCTTCAACGGAAATCTATCAATATTTACCAACTTGCTCCCGAAATTTGTCATTAACTTCTATATAAGACAAAGTCGTTAAAAGCAAGTCAAATTTAGGTCTCCTGAATTTTAATGAAAGTAATGGCCATGAGTTAGGACCTTAAATCCAGTTATCGTTAGATTTCTATTTGTTGCTCTGTTTAGCACTTCTAAGTCACTCTTCACTAATGAACGCGCGCTGTTACAATTTGTCGGAAAATAGCTTTAAACGTCAAGAAAAGGTGTATTTGTGAATTAGACCATAATTTTGCTGTTAATTGCAACCCAAATCACTCTTGCGGTAAATTATTCATTGCAAGGGTCAGGGCTAACATATTCATGATATCTAGATCATGAACACAATCTTGGTAACACTTTTAATTTCATTATTGTGATCCCAATTAGGATATTTCTCACCTTAATTTGTTTTGTTATTTCGTTTGGAAAGCAACTTTTCAAGGATTTAAGTTTATTTAAAAACATCTAAATTTTGTTGTTTTCAGGTTTATTTTGGACATAAGATATACGAAGCTTGGAACATATAGTAGAGCAGGGGTGCATTGTTAGGAATAAAAAGCGGTCAAAATAACGAAAAAAAAAGCAAGTAGACAGAAACTGGAATAAAACAAATACAAATATTTAACAACAGATTTTTTAAAGTTTTTTGTTTTTTTAAGAGAAGCAAAAAATTGTCGATTGCAAGTTTTATTTCGTTGTCAAGGACAGTCAAACTTGAATGGTTGTAAATTGAAGTTTAATTCTTTCCTTCACGCGGCATGATCGGAATACTAACTTATATAACACCTTTTAATTTTAAAATACAAAAAACTATTCAATTCCAGTTTGTAAGAATTTCAGCTGTACTTGCTGATATGAAACGCTAGAAACAGTGCACAGAATGGAATTCGAAGAGAAAACAACAAATTAGATTTTATTCTATATATGTTCTCTGCAGATTTCACTTTCTTGAAACCATAACACACCTTCCGAAATTCTTCTGTTATTCAAAAAAATCGTAGACATTTTTTTTTTCAGAGACAGTTTTAAAATAAGTAACAATACCAGTAGCTGTTTTCTATGTTTTAAATATGTTTGACAGGCCCTTATCTGGAAAGAATAGCTAGATAGAACCAAAACTAAGATTAAATTCAAGTACACTTGTCTTCGCAAAGCAGTTATAACGAACTACATTTAAAGGAAGTTTCTTTAGACCTAACAGTGAATTATAGAGACAGCGTTTTCTGGGTAGCTTCCTTCCTTTAAAATACAATTTCTTGTTTTCATTGAAGGTCTAAGTAATTCTTAAAGGTATTTCTGTTTAGCTCTAAAACATGAATTGGTCTAGAAGAGACATACATAGGAGACATGTATACTGTATGATACCGTATTGTTACTGACATAACTGATGCATTGCTCTGCAGGTTATTCTGAACTCCATGCACAAGTACCAGCCAAGGATCCATGTAATTCATGCTAAAGAGTACAGCACATACAGTCTTAGAAAAGGTCTCTACCATACCTTTGTCTTCCCAGAAACGCAGTTCATGGGCGTCACTGCCTACCAGAATCCAAGGGTAAGTTTTTTCGAATACCTTGTTTGTTTAGATGTTAACAGTAGGAAAATTTATAAATAAAAAGAAACAAAAAGATAAAGTGAAAGTGAGACATAGTTTATTTGAGATGAAAATAATTTATTTTCTGCAGAACAAGTGTAATGATCACAGAATTCAATGGCATGAATTCTTTAGCCCTTCCTTGTTGTCGATCCATTTTACATTTTAGGGCGTCTTCTGTAAAAATCTAAGGAAAAAACAAATATATTTTTCATGTTGTGTCGATTGGGTATTTGTAGGTAAAATATATAATTTAAAAGCGTTAATTTGTTAAAAGTTTGTCTTTTATCAAATATCTTCAAACATTTTCTGTTTCGATGAGTCTAACATTTTTTTTATTTTCAGTTGATCTCTGTTTTTAACCTTTGACTTTGTACTGAATTTTAACATTTTAACTTAAAATAAATAAACAGGCTTTTAACCAACCTTTTACTGTTTAAAAAAACTCAAGGGTTCAGTGTTGTTGTTGTGTTGTTATTTTACAATTTGCGACAAGACTATTGGAACTATAAACAAATCCCACATGGAAATTATTCTAACCAGTATTTTTGCTTGTTACCTTAAAAAGTTAAAAACGAAAGCCTTCTTTTTTATTTATTTTTGTGTAAAGTAAAAAAAAAAACATAATGGGTTTAAGAGCAAAGGAGGGTAGTACAAAAAATAAAGACATCATTACGAGAGAAATATTAATTTTTATAGATAGTTTTTGATCTATCAAGGAAATCTCCAGGATTAATCATGTAAGATTTTTTTGAAAAATGTAAAACTTAAAAAATTTGAGAGTTGAATGGTTTCAAAGACTTTAAGGCAAACAAAGAGAAGAAAATAAAACTTTGATTTTAATTTTTCTTTTAATGGTAGTTTTATTCAAGATTTTTAATAATTTGTACAGCTCACACATGGTTTTGTTGTCAGCGCGCGCGTTGGACTAGATTTTCCTGCTGGTCTTACGTCTCTGTGCATGGGACTTTGTGATGAATACTTTATCTACGGCTTATGGTGACACATTGGCCGGATAACCAAAAAAACTCGCCGACCAAATCTCACCACAATGTCAACGACAACTGTCTAAAACTGAGCAAACATCGTTTTGTTAGACTGAAAACAGGAAATATATCAGGAAATGTTTTCTGTGATGCAATTTTCACGTTTTTTTTTTCGATCTGAAGTATTTCATGTTGGGATGTTAAGCTCGAACGTGAGTGTTGAAACGCACATGGTATTAAGGATGACGAATTATTGATTAAAATTTTACGTATGTAAGATTAAAATTTTGTTCATTTGCCAGATGGTGAAATACAAACTCGTATAGAATTTTGGCGAGGATTAAAAAAATGCCATACGTACATCAGATGGGCAGGCTGTATTGCAGGATTATCTTAAATCTGAGCTAACGAAACTGAGTTGGGGAATGAAACATGCAGAAAGATTAATCGTTGGAAAACTTCGGAAATTCACTTTCGTTTAAATCTCAATTTGTAAAATATTTATCAAATCACAAAAATAAAGTTTATTAATTGAAAAAAGTTGAAAACATAGCAGGTGTAGGTAAGATATATTTGAGGTCGACCGCACCTTAATGAGATCTATGGAGACTTCTCGTAAACTAAAGTAATGTCTGGAAATGTTGTCAGTAATTCCTGCTCTTCTTCCGGGAATGTTCGGGCTTTTTCAGCTGCCATCACGTCGTCCCTAAAATTTCTCAAGGCACTCAGAAAAAATAATGCAAAAATCCTCTTTTGTGTTTGAGAACAAAAAGTGAAAGTGAATTTATGCGGCTGACTCACTGTATTTCTGTAGTGTGTGGAAATTAATTTAAAGCTTTTTCTTGCAATTTTTTGAATACCGGTATGTTTTTGTTTAATTTTATTCAAATGGAGAATAACAAGTAATAGAGTGAGTAAACTTAAAGATATAATATAAAAAAGAAAAAAATATTGTTTTTATTATCACATTATTTGACGGTATAGGGTTCTAATGGAGACGAACACAGCAAATAATGCAAGTGCGGAATTTTGTAGTTTTAATAACTGATCCAAATGTTTTGTTTTATTGCGAAAAACTTTGGCTCGATCGAAGAGATACACAATCAAAAACTTGTAAGGAAAATTTTATTTGCCATTAAACTCTCTCCGACCTGAATCTCACAATTTATGTTGATCTGGCTTGATTTATCGTGTTTTAGACTGCTCAAAAAAGAAAATTTTGAATCGTAACTTGCATGAAAAGAGGAGTAACTATTCCAAAGCTTACGCCAATATTGCAATAATAACAAGTTTATCCCTATCATAATTCAGTTTCACCCAGTTTGTTGTTAGTTTGAAAGAGGCATGGTTGGAAACTTAAAATCATTATAATTATTATGAAGTGGTCTAAAGCTTAAAAGTAAAGAGATTTAAATGTCTTAAAACTTTCGCCGATGATAAAATGTTTATCCCCTATTTTATTTTATTTTATTTTATATTTATCCGGCTCGTTTGTTTGAAAGAGGCATGGTCGGAAACTTAAAATCATTGTATAATTGTATTATGAAGTGGTCTAAAGCTTGAAAGTAAAGAGATTTAACTGTCTTAAAACTTTCGCCGATGATAAAAAGTTTATCCCCTGTCTTATTTATATTTATCCGGCTCGTTTGTTTGAAAGAGGCATGGTCGGAAAGTTAAAAATGTCTTAAAACTTTCGCCGACAATAACAAGTTTATCCGGCCCTATCTTATTCTATATTAAAATCCGGCTCGTTTGTATGGTCGGAAAGTTAAAACGTTTTAATTTTTTAATGGCGTGGTCTAAAGCTTCTAAGTTAAGAGAATTGACTGTCTTTAAAATCTACACTGACGATAAAAATGTTTTTCCTTTCTTATCACATTTACCCTTGTTTTTCATGCATAAAGGTGGATCTTGTGAGGAAAGAAATAGAAGATTTTCAGAGTTAAATTTTAGATAATCGCAGATTTTATAAGTCAGGTTATGGTCGTCTGTTTGAAATGACTGTTCCACGCAAACTAAAGTAAAGTAGATGTTTTGTCGACGATCGAAAGTGCGAGAGATAAAAGAAGATTGTTTCGGGGCCATTTCGTACTTCAATTCAAAGTTCAAGGCTGACAGCACAAATATTAAACCAAAACCAACATTTTAGTGCTTTTTAAAATCATTGTTCAAATCTTTTTTTTTTCTTTTGCAAAAGTTAGACGTAAAAATAAATAGCCAAATTGATTTGGTTTAAAGAAATAGTTAGACAGAGACCCGTGTGTTTGTGCGGCGAAGAGCTGAAACAAAAGCACACCGAGACAGGATGAAATATTTGCAATACTACTAAGCTCTAGACATTAACGTTTTATTTTATCCCATATTTGTTCCGTCTCTTTGTAGATCACACAGTTGAAGATTGAAAATAATCCTTTTGCCAAAGGATTTAGGGGAAGCTGTAACAACGTGACTCATCATTACGGCGGATTCAAACGGTATGTCACTTACTATATCCATATACATAACTGGTCTGCTTCATACATTCTCTCGATATGTTGCTACAGATTAAAGTTTCGGTCTACGTTGAGCGGTGTTTTCAGTTTATCATTCATTTCTTGATTTCTTCGTTGTTATATATTTCATACCATTCAACCTGTACTTATCACTGGAAAGATTATGAAATTCTCCAGTACAGCTCGTTTTTTGTAACCTGTTTTTTTTTTGGTTTTCCTTTCCGGAACTCCAACTTACCGGTAATTTAATTTTTGGAATTTTCTTTTTTTTGTTATATTGATTTCAACACTGCTTGATTGCCAAAAACGTCTTTTAAGAGCTTTTAATAAGTTTTTTACTTTTCGGAGACTCTATGTGGAGTAAAAACTTTGTAGAAAAAAAAACTAAACTGAATTTTCAAATTCCCTGACAAGTTTTTGGATTTCGTTATAAAATCTATCATTGTAGCAAATTTTATGACGATAGGACAAAAGCTGATTGAATTGGAACTTTTTTTAGTCGCAAGTAGTGTAAAAATTTGTTTCGAGAAAAACGCTTTTGAAAACTTTTCCTAATTTCTTGTCCTTACAACGTTGGGCATTATTACATCTCCGACCCCTTGCGCTCCGATCCAATGAAAACTATGGAAAGAGAGACAAGTTTTTTCCGGTTTGTGTTTCATGGGTCAAACTTGATTTGGCGCCCGAACGTTCGTAAGTGTTTTGTTGTTCGAAAATCTAAACTTATTTGGTTCGTATCTTCCTCTTCATTACTAAACATTTCAGGACCTTTCAGGTGTTTCAATACTTACAAATTCAAATACGCATGACATTGCCCGCTGTTTTGCATTTGAATAATACAGTTATTTCAGCTGAGTTGAGTTTTAAAACTTGATACTTATAAGGGACCGGTTGTTTATGACGTTGCAGGGGGGGGGGTGCTGTTTTTAGGGGGGGTATGACTCTAAAAAGTCCCTGAATGTGAGGGGTATATCTTTTGAATATTACTTGAAGTGGGGGGTACAGTTTCAATTATCGTTTCAGCTTTATTAGAACATTGGTAAAACGTACCAATCCTCAACGTCGTCATTATTCAGACATTAGAGTGAAGATCTGACATAATTTCCCTTAAGCGACTTTTCCCGAACTTCTGATCTTTTTTCTTGCCAATTCAAAGACTTTTCTGTTTCTGTTTTACTTTCCTTTGATAATTTTTCTGCTGCCATATTGGAAGTTATGCAAACGAACCTCTCTTCCTTCTCCCCAGGCCCTTTTTAACATTCAATACACAGGTTACCCGTTTTGGGGGGAGGTACAATATTAAAAATATGATTCTAGATGGAGGGTATATTTTTATATCAATATTAATCGGGGAGGGTATAATTTAGTGTCGGTTGATTTACTGAAACCCCCCCCCCTCCCCCTGCGACGTGATAAACGATTGGTCCCTAAAATACCAAAATTGTTTTTGGTTCGAGTTCCTTTTGAATGTCATAGGTAGTTCATGGCTAATGAAATAATGAAAAAAATGATCTTCATGTTAATAAATAATTGTTGCGATTACGTATATGATACAAGCATATTCAAGCGCAAGCCCGACATCAGAGGAACACCTTAAGCAAGCTGCACACAGGCGAAAACAGCGCGGCGCTAAATCCGCCGCGAAAAATTCGCCGGGTGAGCGGAGTTAATTTTCAAGCGCACTTGCAGCTGCGGCAACAGCGCTCAATATTAAACATATTTGATAATTTTTTTCGATGCGCACTTTTCGCACGAAGTTTTCGCCTAATGTGCGGACACTGAACGAACTTAGCGTTGGCGCTAATTACCTCTTGTCGTGACTACGCATGCGTAACTCAACATAGCATTGAAAATGGCGGTGTCCATGGCAAATTAACGATAACAGCGCCCAGTGTGTGGGGAACAACCACATGAGCTGAATACGCTTAAATTTTTCGAGGTGGAAATAGCGCCGCGCTGTTTTCGCATAGCGATTTTAAAATTTTCATACAGGGTATTTACGTAATTACTTAAATATTATATTCAACATAATTTTATGTGAAATCCTCAAAGTATTAAACGTTCAGCCTCGTCCAAAAAATTTGTCGTTTTTATAAAAAGTTTATTTGTTCGAACGACAAGGAGTTTTCCATTTGATTCGAGTAGCATTTCCGCAAAATTTACGTAACCGAATGGGCTGCCAGTCAAAGTGAAAATCTAAAACATTATTTACCTCTGGTTAAACTTTGACTTAAAAAATCTCGACAATCAAAATCGCTTTTGATTTTTTTTTTGGTTTGAAAGCTGTATCTATAGAAAAGCTACTGCCATCATTTCATTTCAAACATTTCAAACTGTACTGTAATTTAAGATTTAAAGTTGACTACAAAATGGCCCCATTGGCTTATAAAAGCTTTCTATCGGAAGGACTTTATTTGTGCCTGTCAATGGTACTTGCAATCTTTTACTTTTTTAAATTATTTTCTTCTTCAAAAAGTTTGTGTAGTCCTTGCCTCTTTGCAATTTGCCTAAAAAATATACACAATGTGTGTAAAGGGAAAACCGGATGTAACCGCAAATTTTATTGCCTTTAGGAAAACTTTGCTTTAACTCTAGTGAAAGGTTCTTTTAAGAATTGTTCCACGATAAAAAGGAAAAGGAGGTTCTTTTTGTGTAGATCTTGTTTTGAAATATATCGAGAGCAGCATAAGACATGCAGTTAGTAAGGGTAAGAGCGTTTATGGCTTGTTGCCGGAGATATCAAGTTGTATTAATTACAAAGAAAAATGAGGACGTTTTGTTTTGTTGTTTTATAAGTGAGATATTTATGTCATTTAGCTCACTTCTAACGTAAGACCTAAGTTTGAAATCTTTGGAATTTGTTTTTGCACAAGTTTAGAGCCCTTTAATCTTCTTGTGGTTGAATTGATAACCGCGTTTAATTGCTTCTGGTTTCACTGCTTGCATTTTACGTTATAGCAAGGAAATAGCACTTATTTTCCTTTCAAAGCTTGGCATTTTGTTGACTTCGTCTTTTGTGAATGAAGTCTTTTTGTTAAACGGACAATACATGGTGCAAGATACGTGACTGCGAAGAAAAGACTTTAAGATTTTAGGGTGATCAACTACATTATTTGATTTAATTAATTCTCTATAGAACCATAAGCGGTCATTAGCTTTTCAAAACTGCAAATTTGGACCAATTTCAAATGTTGAACAATCAATTCATTTGACAATAAGAATTTAAAGCAAACAGGAGGCTTGTGTGAAAGACAAAAATAGCCTTTAATGGGCCGGTGACAATTTAGTTCCGCTCTCTATTCTGGCAAACTTCCTTGGCGCTTAAAACTGTTACAAATAACTGTTAATGGTTTTCAACTAAAAGATATTTGGTTGTAATGATGTGTGAAAACATAAATGTTTAATAGTGTGTGAACATTTCAATAAGATTGTTTTCAACGCGTCTCTCTGACAGTCGTTCTTAGACAGCCATAATCTTGCCTCCGTATAACTATCTCTTTTCACAGCTGATTATCCTGTATTAAACTCACGGTAATTCGTTACCGCGCATTCCTCGTTCTTTAAAAATATATAATCAAGTATATCAAGTACAATAGTGGTGGGGTGTTCTGAAGTTACTCCTAAAGGAGTTTATCGAATTTGTAAATGTGTAAGTGAAAATTGTGAGAAAATGTAAGAACAAAAACGATCAAAACATTAAGCATTTTTTGTTTAACAGTATAGTTATAGTTAAAGCAGCCATCAAACTCTTTTTAAAAAACGTCCATTTTGGGCCGAGGATGAGGCTTCGTAAGGATTCTAAGGAGTTCGGCTTGTGCTCTTAAATTTTTTCAGTACGACGAAGGACAACTTCCGAAATGTCAGGGATCTTTCACTGCTTCTTTAGGGTGTTCAACAACTGATTCTCAAACATGGTTGAGAGTAAAGCTTTTCTGAATTCATTAAATAGTAATAATCAAAGATTATAGTGAATGCGTTCGACGAGCGACATGCAAAATCTCGCTCGAAACTCACCATCGAATCCGACACGAAAAACAGCGTTTTTTTTCCTAGAAAATATATCACTGCATATCAACCT
>JAOEHV020064045.1:3660-16632 GCA_025447995.2 Isaurus tuberculatus
CCTCCTCATTATACAGGGAATAAGGGTAGGATGGAGTGATATCTGTGCCCCTCCTCATTATACAGGGAATAAGGGTAGGATGGAGTGATATCTGTGCCTCTCCTTATTATACAGGGAATAAGGGTAGGTTGGAGTGATATCTGTGTCCCTCCTCATTATACAGGGAATAAGGGTAGGATGGAGTGATATCTGTGCCCCTCCTCATTATACAGGGAATAAGGGTAAGATGAAGTGATTTTCTGTACCCCTCCTCATTACAAGGATAAGGGTTGGATGGAGTGATACCTGTGCCCCTCCTCATTATACAGGGAATAAGGGTAGGTTGGAGTGATATCTGTGTCCCTCCTCATTATGCAGGGAATAAGGGTAGGTTGGAGTGATATCTGTGTCCCTCCTCATTATGCAGGGATTAAGGGTAGGTTGGAGTGATATCTGTACCCCCCCTCCCCCTCATGTTTTGCAAGGGCAAGGGTGGATAGAGTCATATCTGTGCCTGTCCTCGTGATATAGTAGGATAACTCAGGGTAGGTTGGAGTGATATCTGTCCTAGGATTAGGACAAATTTTTGACATATTTTAATCCAACTACGTCATACAAAAATATGAGAACATGCAGTACAGTGGCTTCCTTTGAAGGTTTTCTGTTAAGATTCTTGTCCCTGGCTTTTCCCATATACTGTTGTCCAGAATTGTAGTTAGTTATTCACAACTATCATCAATCAATACTTTTTTGTTATCTTCACTTGCAATAATATTTTATGTGCGCAGAAAGACAAACCTCTTTCTGTTTTGAATGCTCTAACTTTTTTGATTTTGTGTTTATTTTCATTGGAAACATTTTGATATGTGTCGTGACAGTTGCAATCAGGCATGAAGTGGGTTGATACTCAAAAAACAATACCCTTGGTAATGGCTTTCCTTTCTCCCTTCTCTCACTCCTCTCATGGCTAGCTCTCAACACCAAATTGAACCTTTACCAGATGGCCAATTTATTATCCATAATTCTTATATTGTACAAAGTGGATCTTTTTCCAAACTCCTTAACCACTGCAATTTGCTTAAGCCCCATTATGAAAACTTTTATCAGGAACAGTTTTTAATTTTTTTTTGAGCAATTGTTTTAAACTTTTGATATGAAAATGTTAGTTTTAACTAGTAATATATTAGTTAGCCGTAAACTCTTTTTAATTGAATCACACGAAACATTTCTTTTTTCTTTCAGTTTTCTTTTACAACTTTGGATGGCAAGTATATTTATTTATTAGTTCCTAATAATAGAAGCTACACAGTAATATGACGCATGATATAAAGAGAGTGTTGCCAAGATAATGTTAAAAAAGCTAATAAGAAGGTTGGGGATGTTGTAACATATGCAAAAGGTGAGGACAATGAGAATGTTCTAAGGATGATGGGAATGGTTGAGGATGTTCTAAGGTTGATGAAATTGGTGAGAATGTTCTAAGAATGATGGGGAGGGTGAGAATGTTTTAGGGATGATGGGAAGGGTGAAGATGTTCTAGGGATGAAGGGAAGGGTGAGAATGCTCTAAGGATGATGGGAAGGATGAGAATGTTTTAGGGATGATGGGAAGGGTGAGGATGTTCTAAGGATAATGGGGAGGGTGAGAATATTCTAGGGATGATGGGAAGGGTGAGGATGTTCTAGGGATGAAGGGAAGGGTGAGAATGCTCTAAGGATGATGGGAAGGATGAGAATGTTCTAGGGATGATGGGAAGGGTGAGGATGTTCCAAGGTTGATGAAGAGGAATAGGGTGTTAATAGATTAACAAGATAAGAAGTGTGAAGATTTTATAAAGATAAAGCATAATGAGTGAATTGAAGAAAATAATTTAGAGAGGAGTATATTGAGTTTAGATTGGTGTTTCTTCAACCTGCTTTTCATGTACACAGGAATGATTATGGTGTTCGCTCATTGGAGTCAATTCTTGATATGGTTAAAGTGATGTCATTTGCATTGCAAGAAGGAAAGGTAGGGTTGGTTGAAGTGAAGGTAAAAATCTGAACTAGACTAATTATAAAAATAAGATCCTATTCTGCTTGACTTGGGTTTTTGTTTTCTTTTCAACAAAGAGCTGCCTGTTCGTAGTGTTATGGAATTTGCATGTTTTTTAACTGCTTTAATAGTTTGGTTTTCATTTACTGTGATTATATTTCATTTATCCATTTATTTAGTAAAATAATACCATGGATGCTTGTGGTGTAACACGTTGCTCACACTGTCTGAGCATTCAAACTTCTTCTTGCACTCAGAATAACATTATAAACATTTACAAAATACTTTTCAGTGGTTCGTTTTTGTTTATAGTTGTTCTCACGTATATCATTGACAACTTTGATACAACCAAACACTCGCACTTTTCAAGGAATGCACATAAATACTATGTTGCCTTATTATGAAGCTGATTATTTGAAAATTAGAACCCATGCTAAACATAGTTATTATCCAGTCAGACTTTTTGTAGCAAAAACATGTTAAAAACATCTATTTTAGAACCTTGTGGGAACTAAAGACGTCCTCTTTAAGTTCCTTAAAATATTTTTTTTCATTTTGAAAATGATTTTATAAGTAATGAATTGACAGTCGTTTTTTTCTCTATTTTTCATTTTGGCTGTACATTTAAATGCTTTTTATATATGTCTCATTGGTGTTTTTAATTATGTTGCTGTCAGTGAAAGACTTTTCTCAGAATGTTCACTCTTCATGATTAAATGATTGATTAAAATCTGGTTGTTTTTTTAGGCAGCCATTCACTGCCATGCTGGTTTGGGTAAGTAAGAGTGAAAGTTACAAACTGAATCAGAATCGTTGTGTTTGTATCTGTACATCATTTGAAATCAGTTAATGTGTTTAACAATTATGACTTTGAGGGAAAAAATAAATTTTATAATCAACAACAACATCAAGTAATGTTTAAAGTTGTTACCTGAATTGTTATTTTGCCAGTGTGATTTTTCTTTATAATTTATTATCTGTTTGTATATTTTTGAATTGATTGATACCACACGTTATATTTTTTATAAATGATTTTCATGATTTTTTTATAGGGCGAACTGGAGTACTGATTGCTTGTTATATGATCTACTCACGAAGAGTTAGCGCGGCTGAGGTGAGTTTATGTCAAGTGTTCAGTGTTGCTTTCTGTAATCAGGGTTGTCAAAAAAAGCAGGCAACTGGGGCATTTCACCGGCTACTCTGAAAAATGTGCCGGCTACTCTAAATGTTTGTAACTCAATTTTCAGCATGGAAGCATGACATTGAGGGAATTAAAACTAACAGTTTAATAGATATCAGATAATGGGAGATCACCGTGATAATTTGTAGACTTGCAAAATACGTCATCACGAAGTTCACACGTAGAGAAGAGAAAGTCATGGCAACCGGCAGCGCGGCGACAGAGGGGGGTCTTTGGCTCCCAGTGCCCCCTACTCTTTTGGCAACTCCGGCTACTCTAAATCGTTTTGACAACCCTGTGTAATGATCATCATCTTATGAAACATGATGCAAGAAGCTGGTCAGACTCTGTTTTAAAGTTGGTACAATAGAATGTTTTTATGTGAGTTGTCAAACACTCACCCTCCTTCCATTTTCGTCTCTGTCTTATACAGTTTTGAAGTGTGAGCAATTATTCTAACCCCCTCCCCTTGTCATCATCGTTTTGTTCTCCAGTTTTTTTACTGTTACCATTATTTGGCCAAAAAATAAATGTTTTGGTTGGACATAATGACGAAAAACCCTAAAGCATTCATTAGCTAGAGTTATGGCTTGTTCTCGCTAAATAACTTCATTTTGGCTAGTATTCGCAACTTTCACGAACTGAGCCACCAAATTTTATTTAATCGAAATGTTATAGCAACCAAAATAACACAAATTTTACTCATTATGTTTCGTCATTGTCGTAATGTTAAGAATTTAAGAGACCTAATATTCACACTGTACTAACTGAGGTTTCTAAAACTCTTTGTAGGCTGTTCATATAGTGAGGAAAGCAAGGTGATTGTACTTTCACATTTCAACTTTTGATTCAACCTAAAGTGCGTTTAAACTTATACTAAGTCACTCATTTTCTCATGTCTACCTTTCTGTCCTTCAGGCCTAAAGCAGTACAAACTCGCGCTCAGATCGAATGTGTACACGATTTCTTCAAGTTTGTCAGTCCGTCATGGATTATTTTTCCTAGCAGGTAAAGTACATATAGCAAATGATTTCGCACGGAAAGTGTTTGTTGAGAGATGCATGAGATAATCTTGTACGGAAAGGGGCTTTGAGCTCAGACGAAAGTACACAGTGTTTGGGGCTCCTTTTTGTTTCTCCCGAATCCTTGACACTTAAAGGAAATATTCCAGTCTCCCTAAAACGTTTATAACGAAAGTGAGTGAAATGACCATCAAACGCTCTCCAAACAGTTTTGTGACATGCTGAGAAAATTTACTCTTATTTTCAAGTTTTTCGTCCTTTCTCATTTCTGAATGGGTCATTTCATAACGTGGTTGCTTATAATGGCGTTGCAGACTTTATCAGAATTTTGTACACCGTTTGGTGGCTCTGCATGATGGAACCAAAAACTCCCTATATATTAGTATGATAGGGATGCGCGCCGTATATTGTAGGGGTTAAAAATTGGCAATTTGGTATTTGTTAGGCGTTTTCAGAGAAAAATTGAAGTTATTTTATTGAAACGGTATTTTTTAGGGGCGCAAAAACAAAACGACGAAGTCTTATTTTTTCGGTTTCCTCCTGCTTTTATTAAAATCATTCAAAACAAAACTAAACAAACAAACGATATTATAGCGTGTTTTAATTTGGTATTTTTTAGGGATCAATTTTTGCTATGAGGTATTTTTTAGGGTCGAAAATGTTTATGCTTTTTGGTATTTTTTAGGGTGTTTTTTCACCGTCTCCCGACGAGCATCCATATCCTTTTTATCCCGAAGTACCCCCCTCCCCCTGAGTAACTAACTGTCATCGCTTATAACTACCGTTGAAAATCAAGTACAGTAATCGGTATTTTGTGTCCCATTCTTTTCCAGTCATTCTGGTACCAAACTTTTCACGCTGTTACAGTACCTAACTCGGCAGAAACATCTACTTCATGGATATGAAGCACGGCATCTGAAACATATTCCAAAGGTTAGATCTGTTTCTTAGTTATACATTTGATTTGGTGTGTAATCAGAACTTGTTTTTTAATCCTCCAATGAAAAAAGAGTTTTGAGTCCAAACCTTGTTTTCTTTTAACTGTATAACATATTTCTTTTCAAGATTGTCGATCTTGTTTGCTCACGACTCCTGGATCTTGCTAACATTAGAGGTGTTCAGCCCGTCAGTCCAACAAATTGGGCCTTACCTTCAGATGCGAACTATGAATCTTCTGAGACAGACTCAAACAAAGATGCCAAAGTTTGTAGTGAAAGCGAACGAACGCTTTACGTCAGTGAATCACAAGTACCCACCAATAATCCACAAGATATCAAGCATAACCCATTTGTTGATTCCCTATTACTAGTAGAGGCAAGACCAAGTATATTGGACAGAGGTCAAAGTGGGCTTGGTTTAGGAAAAAACGGCAGTGAAATCTTTGAAAACGTGGACAATTTGAGTAAATCATTAAATTTACAATGTACAGGTTATACTTTAAAGGCAAGCAATCGGCGAGTATCCGATTCAGATATATCGTACTACAGCTCAAACAGAAATCGGCTTCCACCTCTCACGCTCCCAGTGAAACAACCTGGTAACAAAAACTTCTCGAGGATGAACGGGAAAGTTCTCAGTCATAGCGAAACAGAAGCAAGTGCGCCAACAGTATCTCCTACCAGCGGCCAGTTGGAAGTGAGTAGAGAGAGCCCAGACGTTACTACCGAGGCACTTGACGATGTAATGCAAGTAGTGCGTGCCCTGGCGACCGGTGCTTGTAGTGACATTGGTGTTCACAATAGGATTGAAAGGCTCAAGGTAATGGATCTTGTCATTTCTTCAAGTATACCTAAATGTAGTGACACGCTGTGGCATTTGAATTGGTTTTTAAACAGTTGCTGGATAATCAAAACATTTGTGAAAAAGCATACAAAATAATGAGTAAAAATTTTTAGTGGTACTTTGGAATTCTTTACTGGTTGAAATATATTTTAAATTTGTTGTAAGCATTTTACCAGAAAGAAATAGATAGTCTTTCAGTTGTATCTTGTAAATTAACAAATTATTTGACATTCTGTGCGATATTCTGAAATTCTTTGGTGGATAGATAATGTAGCCTGTTATCGTAGTGGCATGGTTTTGATTTCCGTCATTGACTCAAGCATACAGTTTAAGACGCTCGTTCTTTCCATCTTGTGTTGATAAGTAATATTTTAATTGATAGAATTTTGCCATTTTAACCTGTTCTGATGTGGCTGATTTTAGCGGAAGATTAACAGCAGTGAAGAAGCATGGGATGAGATAAGGGAAGAAAGTGACCCGGTTGTATTGGCTCGCCTGGGATGGGGGTGGCTAGACGACCTCTCGGTAAGGAACAGTGAAAATGACATAATCGAATTTCTCACTCGATTGGTTCATTAACTTAGTCAAATGTTGTTAAAAGATACTGATTAGAATTTGTAGTCAGATTAGCTATAAATAATATCAAAAAATGGACTATAGGGTTATGTACTCAGATCACTGCCAGTATAAAGTCTTTGCTTAAACGATTCTAACAAGAAAATCATTGAACATTTTATAGGAGCCTGCGCTGAGTTGTTCTGATGTTGAACTCCTCCTGGACGGTTTGGCTGACCCTTTGAATTCGGTTAAAAGACTCAGAAAGGTACAAAAGTAGTAACTCCCTCAGGCGTTTGAGGTCTATCAAGGTTATTCAAAAACGAAAAAAAAATGTCTTCATTTATCGACATATTGTCAACGCCAAATTATTAATATTCAATAAATGCTATTATTTGTAATGTCAAATTTATATCTAAATGTTATATACTTTGACCATTAGCTCCAAAGAGACACACTAAATGCAGGCTGGCCAAAACCTGATTGATTGATTGATTGATTGATTGATTGATTGATCGATTATTTTATGGTTAGCACAGATAATATACATAATACTTACGTAGTAGCTAGCACGAAGTACTTGAATCCACTAAAATGGACCACGTCGGTTGCAGTCGAGAAATTCCATTCATACTTTGGAGAATGCGTGTCGTTTTTGTTATCTTCGTAATATGATGTTTTCCCATAGTATCTCATTTTAAGCTATTGAATACCATTAAAGATCAGCCATCCAGACTATGTGTCAGTGCCTGTTTCTAATCAGAATTTCTGCCTCAATTTCTAATCCGGACTTTTTCTCACAAGGGTCAGCGCCACACATTCGAATGTTTGGTAACAACTGTTAGTAAGGTAGGTGCCACGCCCACAATTAATATACAGCTTTTAGATTAAACGAGAACCGTCAAACGAAACGTTGAGATTAACCTCAAAGTGTTTAGCGTTTGATTACTGATATCGAGACACGAGAAGAGTCTTGAGATATTATTGTTGTATTAAACTTACTTACAATTTAAAAGGGTTTTATATCGTTTGGTACTTCCCAAGTATGGTATGTTATGAATTTCCTGAGAATGGAAAAACGCAGAGTAGCAGTAAGGCCAAACCAAGTTGATTTGTTGGGGCACGGATTTTTTTCAAAATAATTTGGGTCGGTCGGTCGGGGAAAAAAATGAAAATAAAAAATATATTTATGTAAAGAAATCGGCAGCAGAACAACCCAAAACTGAACTTAAAATTGAACGATCACACTTGTTGTTTTTTTTTTTTGGTTTTTTTGCATTCTGGAAAAATGAGGGTCGGTCGGATCCGTACCCCAACAAATCAACTTGCTTTGGCCTAACTTCACTCAGATATTAGAATTTTATGAGTAAAAGATATATTCAACCTATTAGATATACTAATCTATTTTCTGTTACCAGTTGCAATCTGTCCCAGAGGAGTTGTTTGATCGAGTACTTCGCAGACTTGCCATGGTTCTCACACACTGCAAGAGTTTGTCCCTCACAAGGAGAAAGGAGTCGCTTGATTTGGCGCATGCGTCGTTCGATGCTACAGTGTCATGTGATGCGGAAAACTCTGCGTTTCGTTTACTTTTGTTTCTGCGAGCCTTGATAAAGAAATTAAAACTGAAAGTAACTAATGACACGAGTAGCGAACCCTGAGAATTCTTCGACGAGATGTCTCTAAAAACTGGCAATTCCTTTGATTATTTATATACTTTAAATTTATTTATAGATTTAGTATAACAGTCGATGAAAGAAATTGTGGCTAAACAAAAGGACACGAAGTTCTTTCGAGTTCAACCCATCCAACCCACCCTCGGTGAAAAAGGAATAGCTCCCCAACCACTCTTACACTCCGTATAAGCAAGAAACTATAGAAATCTAACACGAATATCCAGCAAGTCTAAATCCTTCATGAATTCTAAGACAGAGAACATGTTGCTTGCCGTTGTTGGCATTCAAGGAAGTAAATATCCAGTAAAACAAAAACCTTGCATATTACGTGTAAATACATTTACGACAGTTTAACTTCGTCATTTGCACGAAAAACAAATATCGATAAAGATTAAACCAGTGATAGTTTAAATGGCTACTACTACAATTCTAAAAATGTAAAATTTAAGAAAAATGTAGAATTGTCACCTGGCAGTACTATATAATAAACTTTAAAAAATTATTCGTTTTACTTAACCCTTAGGAGTAAATGGCTGAAAAACAGTTATTAGATATAACTGGGTAGAAACCCTGGCCGACTACATCAAAGATTATGGTAATTCTTTATGATCTTCAGGAAATGATCCTAAAATAGTTTAAAAATTTAGACGCTGATTTAAAATATGAATTTAGACGTTTCGAGCGTAAAAGCTTCGCTGTTCCTCAGTTAAAATTATGAATAAACTCGCTTAAAATACGGACATTTAAAACAATGTCTGTTGTTTTTACAAATGTTCAGAATCGAAAATAAGGATAAAGCATGTTAAAATGTGTAAACTCACTCAAAGTACGGACAATGAAAACAATGGCTATTGTTCTATGAGAAGTTTATAAATGTCCGGAATTTTAATATAGTCATTTCCAGAGTTTTTGTCTTTTGTGGAAAACCACGCTTCTAAAAATAATCGTTTATTAAAATTTGATTTTTGTGTGACAATGGTGCCGTTTTCAAAATCCATGTTATGGCCAGTATTGTATACATGTCACGCGAGTTTTGAGTTTGGATCTTGGTTCTTCGCCGCGCGCGTCTCTATGTTCTCCCTTTTCTTCTTTTGAAGGATCTTTTTGTCTGGCCGTAGTACACAAAATCGCAGTTTTTACACGGGATCTTGGGAATGATCCTCCTTTCTTCTATTTCATTTCAAAGTCTTCTGTAAACTGTGCGTGTTTCAAGGCCGTACGTCAGAAAAGAAAGAACTGAGCACATATAACAAGAAAGTCCCCGAGTTTCCTATCTAGTTTACCTATTGTGACCAATCTACTCAACCCTCCCCCCCTCTTCCGCATTCTCCTTAAAGCTGTAGTTTCTTATTATCTACTGAAACCAAATTTTGCTAGTTAACAAACACAAAACTTGAAATTTTCGCGTTTTACTGGAAAAAAGTAATAGGATTACATTTTATTTTTGGGCAACTTAACGTTTTACAGGTTAGTTCTATACAAACTTTCTATCAGCCCCTTATCGTTTATAGATTGCCTATCGACTAGAACACAGTCTTTTCAGCCGAGTTCTTTCTTGTGCATGTTTAATGGCTTTACACACGTGGAAGCGAATGCTCCGTAGCGAGATCCCTTGATACTTTTCAAAAGGCGCAAGTAAAGAAACCCCAGGTAAGAAGTTATCGGGTAATATTTAGTCTTTTTACAGTGTTGTTCTAGGGCGAAAACGATAAAAAAAACTGGTGCTTCAATAACTGGGAATTTAGGTTCATCAAAACCTTATATCAGAACTTTGAATGTTGCGTTGGCATTTAAGGCCATTGGAATTAAAGTATAAGAATACCGTCCACAAATTTCATTAATTAAGAAATAAAAAATCTACCAAATAAGTTTTGAAAACGTATTATATAGGAAAGGAAATATTTTCAGAATTTCCGCTGAGTAAACGTGATCCGTGCTAAGGCGACATTTTCAGATAGAGATGTGAGTCGAAAAGGGTTGGGTAAATAAAAGTACCAGGCTATAGCGGTTCTAAATCCCGAAAGCGGTTTGCGAACGCAAAGAAACAAAATGGCAACTTGATTCGCCATACCGCGACGCTGTAAGCAATATCTGTTTCCATTCTCTCCATTGATTTTGTTCAATAATACATTATTGACATTATCTATAAGAAAAACGATCCTACAAACAACCGGATTGATGTGTGTGTTCTGGGAGGGAATTGAGATATGCGGGGCTCTGAGTCGGGGTATCCTAGTTGATCAAATCTAATTATTGGCTAACATGATAGATTTAAGAAAATATTGAAAAATGAAAATGAGCCGCATCATTTTCTGAAAACTATGGAAGTTTATGTTTTATCATTAACTTCGGTCGCCCTTCGGTATTCTCATGGCCTAATGTTGCTTTAAAGTCGAAACAGCTAAGCACATAATGTCATCACGGTCATAAATTGCGTATGAAATTGACAAATTTATATCGTCGTGTCCGAATGACCACCCAATGACATTTGATCTTTCAGCTCCGCCATTTCTGCAACCAAAAAAATATATTTAGTTCTTTATTGCGAACGAATAACTTTGTATTTAAAACTTACAACAATTTGTAGGCTAAGAAGTGGTTTATCATGAATACCTGTACAATCAGTAATTCCACAACTTCAAACGTTAAATTTTTTTCAGTGCATAGCTAACAAAACTGTTTCTAACAGCTATCTTAATATTTATCTAGCTATCTTATACCGCTACAGAATACTAACACTATGAGCCAGGTGTGATTAGTTCACCGAGAAACTCGCAAACACCAACCCGGCCTGGGTGACAGCAAGGCTTTCAAAATAGCCCGGCGGCCGAGGGCTTTTTGCCGTCTACACCGAGTTTCACCGTCAACTCCCTTTTTCTTTTGGAACCCAACTAATCAACTCCTCTTCTTACTTAGATTTCCAACAATAATTATATTCTCTCGGGCAAATGAAGAAGTTGCATTTAACTTTAACCATTCATCCGTAGAGTTTTTCGAACTCAAGTTAGACGGCTATTTTTTTAAACTTGTATACGACATAGCACGAAGACCTTTGGGAATGAGATCCTTTGTACTGAAAAACCTATTGATCTTAAAGGTCGTGAATACTAACTGAATATTGATGTTGCTACAGTACTGTCTGCGCTGGCTGTAATACTAGCTATGTTGGCGAGACTTTCCGCCATTTTTCTACACTCGTACAGGAGCACCTTCAAACTGATAAGGTGCTTACATTTTAAAACATCTAAGTAAGTCGCCATCATACCGCGAGAAATGCTCGTCTGAGTGTTTTACCATCATAGATGAAGCAACAACTAGATTCACCCTTAAGATCTGAGAAGCCCTCCACATAGATTGGATTAACCCTTCGCTGAATCAACAATTATACGACACTAATTTAAATATCTGTCATTAATCTTTTGTTATCTATATTTATTGTCTTAGCCATTCTATTGTCTACTTTTGTTGAATTCTAAGATCGGTATGTGCTCATTATTCCATTGTAAGATATCTGCATATTTAAGTATATTCTTAGATCTAAACTCACTACCATTCTGATGATAGTAGATGCTGCCGAAACATGTCAATATAGAATGAAGAGTATCGCGATTGTCCTTAAAGTTGTATATATTTTTGCTATATATCTAAACTTTTTATAGAAACTTGAAAACACTTTGAAAACCCTGAGACGCGCCCGTGTTAAGAAGCTGTTTTAAGAACTCCATTAAAATTAAAGTAATAATTCTGAACCTACCCTGTTTGAGTGACTGATTCTCATGAAGAAGTTCTTGGTTTCGAGAAGATAGAAATACTGCGTCCTGAATGGCTTCCTCCAGTAACGTTCTGTAACGTTGCTCAATCGCCGCCTTTTGATCTTCAAAAACCTCGCGGTAATTACGGAATGTCTGTGTTTGAAAATTTGAAGAAAGTCTGGTAAATATTTACAAATTAATAATATTGCTATATACACCAAGACTGTAGTATTTTTTATTAATTGTTGATATACAAAATTTGGAATAGAAAGAAACATATTGAAAGACCGAAGGAAGTTTTTTCGGTGGTTACTAAATTCTTTCGAAACTAGAACAACAGAGGAGGACATAAAAAATGCAAAAGATCGCAATCTTCTGTTGAAATTTGTGGTTCAATTTTACATTTTCTGGGCTCTTTATTTTTGGTGGACATCAGTGATATTTGAATCTGGTTGTGTTTCATTGGTTTTACCTGGAAATGCTGAAGTTGTTGAATTTCCAGTTCGTCTTTGTGCCTCTTGTAGCACTCCTCAAGATCTGATTTTAGACGTTTCTTTTCTTTTTCCAGCGATTCAATCTTCAAACAAAAATGACATTTTTCTCTTACTAAAACCAATATTAGGGTTATTATCTTCTTATTCAATGGCACAAGAGTATCATCATTACTGGGATGATTATAGGATGATGACACTAATTGGTTCAATTTGAGACGATATTTATAGGGCATTCTACAAGATTCTGAGTATATGTCATTGAAACGAGCCACTATTACCAGTCTTTTTAAGAGTCTGTATGATAATTATTTAAGTTATACACCGTGATATAATAAAAGATGCTGACGTTTCGAACTGTAGTCCTTCATCGGAGTGAAGTGTGTGGGAGATAGAAAGGTGTGGTTATTTAACAAATAGATTTCATGTTAGCGTGCGTCTGTTCAGTAATAGATCATAGAATGACGTCAAACTGTGGTAAGAACAAAAAAGTGGCACACG
>JAOEHV020064133.1:0-16624 GCA_025447995.2 Isaurus tuberculatus
ATAGTCCATTCGGCCTGCGGCCTCATGGGCTATTGGCTTCTATCCCATTCGGGCTCGAGGGATAATTGTTAAATATATTTAACTTTTACGAGCGACAAAATTTCAGCCCTGTTGAAAATTTGAACTTAAAAACTAGTCAAATAAAATTATAAGCCACAAACACTTTTTCTAGGTCTAGTTTTTACTTATTAAACTATTAGTAATTTATATCTAAATTTTTTTTAAAAAAGAAAAACTAAAAATTTTAGAGATTTTACTCTAGAAAGTCGATTAAGACCGGTTTAACGGATTGAAATTCATTTTAGCAAAGCATTCTTAGTGGAAGGCTTTTTTTTTCAACTAATACAAAATACAAGGAAAAAACGTAGGAGCAAAAGACAAAAAAAAAAACTCGAACTTTTTCGCCTTTTTATAGATTTCAGAGGCTGGCATTTTTTTTTGCTATAGGTTCGGGCTAAAGAAAATCTTTTTTTTTCTTCCATATTTTATTTTACTCAATCATTTTACGGTCAAAAAAAACTTTCCCGATAAAGCAAATTTTTCCAAATCATTTTCCCGTTAAAAAGAAATTATTTTCTTACCCAGCCCGTTGGAAAGATAAAGTATTTAAAAGTTCTAATTGTTACGATATCATATCAAGCAACTTATAAAATGGTCAAGTTGAATTATTGTTGTTCTAACATTTTACATATGAAATTTTTAAATAAATACGATTTTTTTCCCACACGCTCTTAGGTTTTGAATGAACCTTTTATTTTAAATAATGATTATTCAAATTAAATTCTACTCAAACCTGAAACATTCACTTCAGAAAGATCGATTAGTATTTTTAACGAGGCATGGAATTTTTTCTTTAATTTAAGTTTCTTTTAAAAACAGCCGAATTGTACACAAATTTGAGCCAGTATTGTTTATACTTTCTTATTAAACGAGCATTATAATTAACAAAACAATAAATGAAATGAACCCATAGATGTGCACAAGCAAACATAGAAAGATTTTATCAACAACTTAAACGTTTTCCCTGTGTGCATTCATGTGACAGCTGGCAATTTCCCGCTTTTGTCAAGATAAAATATAATCCTATTGTGCATAAGGCGAACTTCAACCTACTGAAAAGGATCTACTTTTTGTTGAAAAACACAAGGATATCCTTCTTTAAATCTTTTACTTTTTAAATTGTCGCGGTCTTACTACGAAAATGTTGGTGATTTTTAAGTTTTTGTTAGAGTGAAAGCGTGTGTTTTCTTCTGTCTTGTTAGCAAAAACGGAAATTTATAGCGGAAACGCTAAATTTCTTTTATTGTTTTGTTTTTGCTCTGAAAGAACAAAAACTGATTTAATAGCTCGATTTACTGTCGGGTTTTTCTATCCAATAAATTTTGTTTAGGGCGAGTTTTTTTTTTTTTTTTCAAATCAAATATCAACTTGCCGTTTTTCTCGAAAAGCCATTATTTTCTGGTTAAATTGAAAATTACTGTATTTTACAAGTTCTTAAGCTGCAAAACTTTTAAACATAAAAAACAGACATCATAAAACATTCCTTGAGGCTAAACTGCATTACCAAAAGATAAATTGCCCCGCGGTATTAATTATTGATCCTAATTCTTTTGAATATCTCAATACATTGTATGGGATCAGCGTTTGTATTTAATTTTTCAAGCTAACGAGTCGTGATCTTTTGTGTAATTTTTAGACAAAAACATTTGGGTAATTTTAAAATAAAATTTCCTTGCTTTCTTACTGAAACAAACCAATATGTTTTTATAATCGTAAGCCGGTAAGGAGAATCTTTTTTTTCGTGTATATTTCACGCAGATTTTTATTATCCTTTTAAAAATGACGCCACTTTTTTAATGTTCTTATAACGCTACAAAACGTCGATGGAAACTACTTTCTTAATTCAAATCTCGAGTAGAAAAGACGGCCTTGGAACAAGTTCAGTTTTTAAAATGTCATTAAAATAAGACATTAATCAATAGTGAAAAAGTTGTTAATGAATGAAGGAACAGATTACATTTCCTGCGTTTCTTTTAATTGTCAGTGAAAAGTCAACAATCGACAATCTAATGGCAGTCTTTCGTCTTCGTTAGAGGGTAGCCGAGAGAAAAAACTTATTATTGAGTAGCCTCGCTACGCACAATTATGAACAATATGTATATGTTTTCATAAGACATCTGAAAGCGTTTTAAATTTTAGCGAGAGCTGACTGTGAAACTTCAACAAAAATTCAAATTTCGAAATACTGTGAATGCGTAAGAGACTAAACTTGGGATGCTGTTTATATTTTGAATTTAAACTGAATTCTGAAAACAAACTTGTTCTAGTTTAAGTTAAATTTGCTTTAATAAAGATTAGAATTAAAGGTAAATGCCGGAAACTAAATTATAGCTAAAAATCAATGCTCAAGTTTTGATTATATTGTTGTTTTGGTTGAACAAAGCGACAAAGATTGATGTACAAAAAAAGCGAGATAATGTACTGATTTTGAAACTGTCTCGGAGTCGAGACTTTAAATCCGATGTCTTTTGAAACTTTATTTCATAATAGTATTGTGTTTGGTTATGTTACTTTATTGATTTAAGTTGTTGTTTTCTTTTTTTTTTAGATATTCATCTAACGTCTTTATACATATAGTTAAGATATAGACAGGAAAACTTGCAGACTGCATTTCGAGTTAAAGACATTAAGAAAGTCTTTATTCACACATCGTTTTTCTTCATTGATTGAAAACCCGTGAAATTAATTCATATTTTATAATTTACAATAGGCTAAGAACAATTAGCAAAGTTGAATTTTGCTGTAGATAGCAATAAAAAATTTAAGACTTATGCTAGATTGGCCGTGTTTTTTAGTTAAATCGCGAAAGCCAATTTTCCAAACTCTAAAATACGATGATATAAACTAAAGATTAAAAAGTATGACCTTGATATTTTCAGTCACACTGTTTTATAATGCGCAATTTTTGTCGCGGTAGGCGGTGACTACGGGCTTATATTATACAAATGATAATATAACCAGATATTATTCAAATTAAAGATCTTATGCCGTTGAGAGGAAGGCCTTGTGTCCGCTTATAAACTTCAACCCTGCTATATAAAAGACATCACTTGTCTGACAATGTACAAGCTTTCATCTCCTAATTTGCAACCAAAGCGTAAACCAGAACTACTTAAACTTCAACTGGCAAAAACACCACAACTTGTAAACAAAATTTGTTTTGGCGAAGTAGGTAAACGTTAAATCGCAAACATTTTGAGTTTGTCTTTAATTTAGTGAATTAAATTGAAAATTAAAACTGTTTCTATAACTTGCAAGTAAAACATGTTAGTATTATCTCTTTAACTTCTTCATTAAATCGGTTGCCACCATTTGTTTTGTAAACTTACGAAAGAGTTATTTAACAAAAATATGATCGCTTATTTTATGGGCTCATCGCATTGTTCGTTTTCCGTATTTATTAAATATGTTTCACAAAGGCTAAAAAAAACTCACTCTTTATCAATTTGTTATCTTCCTTTTAGGACATAAAATATCGTTACAACATATTAAAAATTACTAGTTTCTAGTCTTGTAAAAGATAAATTATTTCTTTATCAAATATTTTTTATTTCCTCGATAACATAAAATAAAAACAATAACGCAAAGTTGTCAATAAGGCCAACATTAAAAGATCGACCCTCTGTATCTCCGTGTTTGCATGAACCACATGCAACCTATCTTTTATCTTATATTACCAGTTATATATCTCATGCAGAAAAATGAAAAAAACAAACGATAAAATTTATCAGCAATGGTCTGTAGGTTAAAGTTTATCCAAAATATCGAAATAACCGTTGTTTAATTAGAGCGAAAAAAATAGCGAAAAATTCGGCTTTTTTTCATATTTCTTAAACGAAGTGAAACACAAAGCCGCGTTTTTAAATCTTATGACCACTTTAGAGTTGTTGTTTGTACAAAATGAAATAATCTTTCCTTTGATGAACACTTGCATTTGTTTTGATCTAAACAATATGGCAACAAGAGATAATCGGACTTGCAACTGAAAAAACTTAACAAAGATTAGCCTTCTGTTTAAACCTTCTGAAAGTTATTAAACATTACCAGCCTAATTCTGCGACTCTGTCGTTTGCTCACTCAGGATATGTCAATCACTATACTGCGATCGTTTTACTAAAAGGTCATTTTTAGATTTCTTTATCTTCACTTCATCTGTCTTACAAATATCTATCCACTATATATTTTTTAGTATATTGTCAAGATTAACTTGAATAAGATTTAGAGTCTAAGTTTTAACAGAGTTCAATATATACTTCAAAAACCCTAGGGCACTTTTGTCGAGTTAGTTAGAATAAAAGTTAAAATAATTTCGTTTTTCAACTTGCTTTGTTTAGTTTAAACACATTACGTTTTTATGTTATAAAGCGCTATTTCTTATTCAAATCATGTCTTTCACATACTCTTAACGGGTCGAATCTGAAATATATTGTAATGTACATCGAAAACTAAAAATAAATTAGTTCAAAAAGGTGTGTCAAACTACATAAAATTTTGCGAAAAAGTCTTTTGAAAGGAGGTAAAAAAAGATTCAGAACTCACATTCAATATCCTTGAATAATAGATTTTAGAACCTGTGCTCCTATATATAACAAATCGAATCTTTTGAGCAAATATTCGTAGCTTTTAAGATCAAGACGTTGTTGAAAATTGAGTAACTTCATTTTTTGCTAAAAGCAATTGAAAAGAGAAGTTTTCAACTATATTATCAGCATTTTTTTTTGTTTTTTAGCAAGAAAAAATTTTCTATCGCATTAAATTAAGTAAATTTTGTACGTGTCGCCTGTCTTGTTGAAACAATGATGCTTTGAAACAAACTGAAATCCATACCTCCGTTTTCAACAATTTACAGGTTTGATAATTGGTTGTATTTTTTTACAATTTTGTCCCGCATTAGCGCGACAATTTAAGACCCTAAAATCAACACTCTGAGTTCTCGATGTAGCATATTGATTTGCATTGAAAATTTGCCATTCACAATGACTCTTTTTTAAGTAATCCAAAATGTCTCCTTTTACTTTTTTGCCATTAAAAAAGCAACTAAATTACTCAATAAAGAGAAGTTAAAACTGAGACAATCACTCGAAGTTGAAATCAGGCAAATCACGCTAGCGCAAAACGTTGAAAATCGCTTTGGGTTTGATCATGTTTTAACGCTTTGTTTATATGAAGAAGCAACAAAAGTTTGAAGATGGAACAAAACGAGCGCAACATGTTATGAAAAAAGCTCACAACACACTTTTCTTTGTTGCAGAAACTCATTAGCATAAAACACACCTGCCAGGAAATGTTTATTCCCATATTTGAAACTCTAAAGTTAGTATTGATAACAAACTTCTGTGAGACAAAATCTCATGCAGTTTTTTTCATTGTCCGTATCTACCTACATGTCTTTGAATTTTATAGATTATTTAATAGTTTGGTTCACTTAAATTGCGTTAGCATGGTTAAAGTGTCGGGAAATGAGTATTAAAAGATTATCGGCAATTCAAATTTTTATTTCACACGCAACAGTCATTTGGGATTAGGGTTCATGAAGTATGTTTTAAGCATTTGTGTTTAAATTCACGTAGCTTTAAAGTTCATTCGCCGTTTTTTTTTCTTTCTTTGAAATTGCGGCCAAACGAATGTAAAAGTAAAAAGATATGGTAAAATATAATGTATCTCGAATTTCAAAAATTTAATGCAGTCTTTTCATTTTGTTCGTGGTACCTGTTGTTTTGGCTCGGAAGAATGAATTTCTAATGTCATTTTGGCTCATCTTAAGTAAGAGATATTATACTTGCAAAATTTTACATCCATAAAAACAACAACGGACCAATAAATGCGCCGCAAATTGCCATGTTCAGCGAAAATTTAGATGCCCGTGAGTTCCACGCGGCTTCGTGGGGGGTCGTCTAAAAGCCCGTTTGTCTCATTGGTTCTACGCTTCATTCTCTTTATTACAAAAACAATGGGGCCACATGTTATTTCAATGCCACTTAAGGCAAACCCAGTCGTTATTTTGAAAGCCATTTACTCCGCTTATGATCAAGTGACAAAAAGCGATGTGAAAGACATCGAGACAGCTGGTGAATGCCGAGGACGGAATTATAAGCGCCAGCCACTGCACAGAAAGGATCAGATTGCAAACTTCGTTAGCCATTGTTTTTCTCTTTAAAAAAGAGTGTTTTTTACACTTACACGATCACTCGGGCTGATATTGAGCGCGTACAATTTTTTTCAGTTCACTTTAACCACTCTTAACCTAACAACATTCACCTCAACACGAGGATCTAACCACGCGTTCAAATTCACGAGAACATTTGACAGAACTTAGTTCCAACAATGGGAGACGAAATGCTAAGTGTGTTCTATCGCGGAGACTTGTTCGGAACAAACCCAAAACTTGCCGGAAGCAACCACATAGCCTCGTTGAAACCAATATGGGATGAAGAGGGAGAGTTTCGGCTCTTTCGGGATTATTTTGGACTCATTCATTTGGTTAAGAACACAACACTTTGTGAGGGGCATAATGAACTCGGCAACTTTTACGATTTTCAGTTTAAGCAACGCGTGAGAGGTGATAGCATTGGCTCAGACCGCTCGTTTTCGAGTTGCAGCTCAATGGATCAGGAGGTGAACTTTGAAAATTTTACCGCGAAAGCCCCAGGATCAAACTTAGCACCGGGTAGTCCGCCTAATAGGCCTACGAGCAAAAGAAATGCCGGAGAGGGCGAAGTTACAACTAAGAATAGAAAGAACAGAAACGGAGAGAGCAACTCAAAGTCGTCGAAAAACCGGAACGCAAATGTTTGTGTTTTCTGTCGAAATAACGGCGAAAGCAAGAAGGTCTACTCGAGTCATATATTAAAAGATGCACAAGGCAACACAACATGTCCAATCCTTCGCGCCTACACATGCCCCCTTTGTAAGGCAACCGGTGATCATTCACACACCATCAAATATTGTCCGAAAAACAAAAACGCTTCAAAACAGCAAGTAAAGGTATAAAGACGAGCCGCTTGAATAAGAAGATGTGGTTGAAGAATTGAATGAAGACTCAGAATAGGAACTATTTAATGAAAAATCTCACGGCGCTCAGCCACCATACAGTTCGGTAGTATTTGGAAAGGGTAAAAATCTGACAAACTCTTGCACAGGAAAATTAAATGAACCATCAAAGTTCACTAAAATGTACATTGAGGTTATAATAACCTTTTCATAAAAATTTGTAGACTTAAAGTTAAAAATTGGTGTTAACTAAATTTCTTTTCTTTGAATTTTCACTGTGAATTTTCAAAGTATTACAAATGAATGAATTTAAAATTATTTGAAATATGTGCTCGGGAACAATCCAGCGAATTTTTATCCATTAATGTAGAAAAATCAACACGTGTTCTTTACGAGGTCTTTAAAGTAAAAATTTCAAATCATCCTCTTTCAAAAGGGAATATTAGTTTCTTTTATTAATCCAACGGATTAAAATTTTATTGTATTTCCTTATCATTTCACTTTATTTCTAAAAGAAATTAACGTGATATTTCAAATGAAAATTTATTATATGAAAACATTTGCGAGTAAATGCATTGAAAAATATACGAATTTTATATTTGTCAATGGGAGAAAATTTTGGGGCAATCTTTTGCTGTCGTCTTAAATAAAAAAAATTCACTCTCTAAAATTTGATAGATGACAATCTCTAAAAAGTGTGACGAGCCAATGTAGATATTAGTAAATGCGACAAATATTTGACAACTTCCTTTTTCTCTTAAGTCTTATCTTTACAAGAGAAGAATTGTTCATTACATAAACTTCCAAACAATTAAAATGAGAGGAATTTGTCCATTTAGACAAACTATAAGTATAACCACAAAATATAGAATTTACTTGCAATATGACTAATGATGCTATATACTTCAATCTTACACAAATGTATGTTTGAAGTGAAAATAACTACTTAGCAAAATAAAGGAAATTCAAAGTGACGTTAACTTGCGTTCATTTTTTGAAGTGGCATTACAACAAACACGCAAAGTTCCAAGAATTTACTTCATTTTCTTGACAGAAAAAAACGCATGCCTGAAACACAACTTCTGGCGAAATGTAAACAATTTCATTGATGATTAAACTTAAGTTTTCAAAACAGTCCACCGTTATCTCCACAGAACGTTTTCCGACATCGCTGTTTCCGTTAAGGCAAAGAAGTCGGGTACTTTTACATCATTTGCATAAGTAGGTCTTTCTCCATTCTCACATCACGAAATCGAAGTGTTTGGAGTTATTGAACTGAGGAAAATAATTTGGTCATTTTAACGATATCTTTCACTTACTAGCTTCATTCGTTACAAAAGTCTTTGACCGAAATTTTTTTTATAGCATGGTCTTCCTTTTTCGAGTTAAAAGATAAAACAAAACACGAAAATAACATGGAAACAAAAGCGTGCATGCCAAAGATGTGACAGAAACCAAATTCTGTCGTAATTTAAGCCTAGAGGCTGAAGAGAAAGAACTTATAAAATATTCAGAAAGTCTCGGCGCTTCATTACGTTAATTGTACGACTCTCTTTAAATACAACACAGTTTATTGCTCCAAGCAAATAATACTGCAAAAAAAAAAAAAGATCTGCAATTTGTCTTTAGGCACTAAGTTTATCAGAAAAAAGGAAGTTGTTTCCGAATCGGTTGATTACAACAAAACTAAATTACCATATTAAATTTATTACCAGAGTTCTTTGCTGCATAATTACACTTTTGGGAAACGTTTTTCTAAAACAAAAAATTTATGCTTCGCCTTTTAATGTTATTTCGAGAATAGACATTTTTCTGTATAACTGAGATATTGGGCCAAAACAAAGAAATAGTCAGAAAGAGCATTAAATATTCGACATTAACAGTTTTGAAGGTCAATATCTTAGGTTTAAAAACTTAAAATGGATTTGAAATTATTTTGAAGAAGAAAGTACTGTTGGCTTTATTACAGGAAAACCATTGAAATTATATCTTGTTAAAGTAATTTGTCTTTACAAAAGAAAGGCTTAAAACTGCACAGTCAACTAAACCATTCAAAACAAAACGAAATGATAAAAATAAATTGTAAGGCCATGAAAGGGATTATCCACTTAAAAAGTATAAAAGCAATACTGAAAATTCCGAGTTTAACTCTTAAGCCCAATTGCAGCTGAGAAGCCAACTGTACTAGAGCACACAGTTGCTAAATAGCCGGAACAGAAGGTCTGAAACGAAATTTGTTAGAGCAATCAGAAATATTGAAAGGCTGTCAAAAAATTTTGTTCCGAAAAAATATTTGACTCATTCTGCTACAGTAGTTAAAAATAGTCGGTACAGAAAATGGAAAAAAACCGAATAACGCAAAAACGTGAACAAATAAACGCGAAGAGAAATAAAATTAACATTGATTAATATATCTCGCAGCAAATATGGAGGACACGAGCTCCTTGCAAATTATGAAATGGGCTTTATCTAAGGATCGATTTCTGTCAAACTAATGGCAACCGCAGAGATAAATGACAGGAGTTTGCCAAGTTTGCAGGTGATTTCTCAGAGAAACAGTGCAAATCATTTTGTGCAAAAAAAAAGCAAGACGTTAATTATACATTTACGATAATAAGACTTCTGCAGCCGTCAATTTGGCGCCTCTCTCGGCATGGTCAGTGTGATTTAACCGAATTACAGCCAACACAAATCTATTTGACTTTTTTACAAACCTGTAGAACATTTTCCCGCAAGTAATTTTTATCAAGCGTTAGTATAATGCATTAGTCTTAGAGTTTTTGTGTTGGGAATTAACAGTGAAAAATTCGTTAGCAAATCTTAAATATCGAGTAACTGTGGTTTGCAAAGTTCTGAGATATAAACAATGAAATTTACCGTTCCGGTCTTTACTGTTACAGACGCCACAAGAATCAGATCTAATTGCTTCAATAAAAATTGGGTTCAAGAAACTAAAATTTATTGAATTTGTGGACAAAGGTCATTTTTTCCCACAACACTTACTTTCCATTAAAAATTGCGATTTTTTTTAAAAAACGAAAAACTTCCGGTTTGTATTTGTCACTCAGAAAAATAGAAATCTTTTAACGGGCTATAAAAAGATATATTTAATAATACTGTTAAGAAATGTTAGTTAGAAAAAAATAACTTTATGTTTTGGTGAGATAACACGGGAGTTTTATAGTACATTTTCAGTTTGAACCAAAACAAAACATTTGTTTAAAAATTGCACAATTTTAATAATATTTAACTGCCAATGTTTTGACTGTTTCGGCAAGGAGGTTATCATTTTTTAATGCTACGCCTTAGGGAATAAATTGAACAACAGTTACAGTTTTTTGGTTTAAGATTTTACAAGAAAAAAAGTTAATTCATTGATTCTTTTCAGACTTAGAAATCGCTTGTCATTTTTTTGTTACTAGACTTAGTTTTGGTTTCTGTTATTAAAATGAATTTACTATTACTGAAGAAAGAAAGTTTCTTTAATCATAATTATAACACAATATAACAAAACTAAAACAAAAATATGCTTATTGGTTTAGAGTAACAACATCATAGACTATAACTGTATAAGAATTTTTTTTAGTTCAACGTTCACTGAACTTTTTCTTTCGTTAACTTGGATTTAAATTTTCATGCAAGCTTCAATCGATCAATATTTTCAAAAATCGATGTTTTAAAAGGTCAGTGACACGGTTGCGTCAAAATTCTGCACTAAAGAAAAGTGTTACATTTCCACCTTCGTTTTATTAACCAATCACAAACAAAGAGAGTTGAAACAACCAATAACAGTACATCAAAAAAGGAGTTCAACGACAAAAAAAATTACTTGAGAACTGCACCTCCAATCATTGGAATGTATTGAATACATGTTCATTTCCCTTTTGTCTTTTAATCTTGGTTTTGTTTTTTCCATGCAGCCCCTATTTATCTTGGAAGTAAAAAGACATTTTTCTCGTTTTTAATGATACTTTCGAAAGGCAAAAGATTCGGTGTATAAACAATCGTATTAACGTCTTTCAACAGCAATCTTAGGCCTCATTAGCAATATTCATATGCCTTCAATAATAATAATAATAATAATAATAATAATAATAATAATAATAATAATAATAATAATTTTATTAGTTATAACAATAATGATAATAATAATTTTAGTAGCTTTTCCACAAATGGCTTTAAAATCTAAATCTATTAAATGCATTATACTACTACAATTAAAATACCCTTAGAACTATTCTGACAGATTTTTAGGAAAAGATGAATTCCTTTTGTTAAGATTATGCTCTGGTATCATTCTCACATAAGTTAATTAGCACCTTTTAGCGGAACTTAGTCATTTCCTAGCTGAACATGAGGTTTACTTAGTTGCCTACGTTAATTTCCTATGTGGTATACAAAGATGCCAACTATGTAACTTCTATAGAACCGCCTTGACACATCTATTTATAATTATGTTAGCTACCTGTATATATACCACTGAATGGCTGAATAAATCATGAGTTATTAACTGCAAACTGTGTTGTTCACTATTGTGTATTCTGAACATTGAGCGATTCGCTATTTTTACGTTATTGTTAGTTATGGCGACATCGCTGAGTTTTACACCTTTAACTCCCTCTTAAAAATTTGTAAGCAAGCACTATTGATAAGAGCGCGTGGAAGAGAGTTCCACAACTTTGTTGCGCGGTATAAAAAAGGTGCGCTGCCCTGAAGCGAACTTGTAGGCTGGGATATTAAGATTATCCTTGTATCTAGTGTTACGCTCATGAACGAGTGCACGTGTCTTAAAGTGATCACAAAGATAACTTAACTAGGGGCTAACCCCTTAACACACTTAAATGCTAGAACTACGAGTGTATACTTCAGATAACTACTCACCGGGAGCCACCTTTGTAGTATATTCCACGATCATAGACCTTTTTTAAGACAGCCAAACAAAGTGCATTTCGGTCTAGTTACAGTACAAACATCACCATATTTGGCAACCTAAACCATAAATGTTTGTACTGATGCTAGACCAGAATGCTATATGTCATTATATAAGACTGAAGTTTTGATATCTCGGAACAACGAATTACGTTTACCAAACATCAAGAGTAAAAGGTCATTTTTAGTTTGAAAACAAAATTCGCTTCTGTTAGTAAAACCATTCCGCATTGGTCAGTGAAGTTTGAGGTTGTCAAATGGGAAAGAAAAATAAGATTTTCATTGAAGAACTAAAAAGGCTTGGTAAACGAGCAACGTGGTAAGACCTTTGACTCCCAACATGCAATTTCTAAGACGATTTCGGTACTCTAAAACTGTCAAAAATGCTTAGTAGGAAATTTGCTAAACATTGTCAAAACAGTATTCGAGTATTCAACATATCTGGCTCTTGTTATCTAGGAATCCGTAATTTTCAAAGCATGTTTAAAAATAACAGCTGTTAGAAACTGGAGATAGAAATGGCAATAAGAACAAAAGATGTAAACAAAGACTTGTTATCGAGAACTAAGTTTTACTTTGTTCCATAGCGGTTTAGATGCATGTATCTAACTGTAAGACAACTGAACCACGTGAATATAGTCTCCTACTGGTAACCCGCCACTTAATTATTAACTGCAAGTTAATATAAACTAACTTCGGATGTTTTGCCGTTTTAAGCCTAACGGATGATCCCTGAAAGGAGAAGAAACTCGCTCCTCCGCTGATTTTAAAGTCACTAACCGTGCAATTCTCAAATAGCTGTTTTTCACCTCTTTTCGAAAATTTGCATTGTAAAGTGAATACAGAGTAGCGTTCACGATGGGGCTAAGACAGTACATATACCCGACAAGTGTATAAACTACTACACCAGTCTTGTTCAACCTTGGTATCTCGATTAAATTGAAGGCGTTCAGCAAATCTCGAACGAAAACTGCACCCCATGATATAGAAAAAGCCATTACTGAAAGTACGAGCATGCGTAATGATTTGACTTTCGACTTGACAAGAATTCTGTTCACTTGCCCGGTTTTACTTCGCCTCCACAGTTTTAACGTAGTCAATGAATAGGTTGTCACCATGACAAGAAGAGGAGTTAAAAAGGCGAGAATGAAATATATCAAAAAGGTAATTTTCCCAGCATTACTGGTTGATATTCCACATGCGCACTTCGACCTTGGTTCGTTTGTTGAGTTTTCCATTAAATAAAAATTTTCCTCCTGAAATGGAAGCGAAATGTTTATTATTTTGACTGGCACAAAGTAACTAGATTTCCCCTCCTTGGACATCACTGTATATTCACCATGACTTTCCCAAAAGATAAATGAAATGTTCTTCATAACAGTTACATTTTTGCCACTTTCTAGTTTGATACTAGCAGCGCTATATAAGAACGGTGCAGAGCAAATTCCAGCATAAATCCACACTGTTAGCACAACTTGAAAACGGTTTACAGGAGTGGTAAAAGTTTTTAATGGACGAGCGATGCTGAAATATCTATCGAGAGCAATTCCTGAAAGAAAAACAAAGATTCCAGCTGCGCATGCCCGGGAAAAGAAGAACTCAATCTTGCAGAGTACTGGTGCTGGATCTATTATCACTGAAAATACTGTTACAAGAGGTATTACAACTAAAAGAAACAGTAACTCTGTGACGGATAAATGAAAGATAAAGTAGTTCGATAAATTCTTCTTCCAGATCTTACTTTTTATCATAACCCAACATATGAAGAAATCGATGATAATTCCTACAAGGGCTACTGTCAGCAGAAACGCGAAGAGAATTTCGGAAAAATCTTTATCTAGCTCATGGAGTTCCGACTTTGGAAACGTTGCCCATCTGGTGAACTCTCTTCCATGAACATTTAACGCTGGAACCTTGGCAGTTATGTTTGTGGTCCTATTTGCCGCCATCTTAAACAAAAGTTCAAGTAAAGAATGTTTCTTTGACCGTATCTGAGAATTTTGCAGTATTGCTTACAAACCACCTCCATTTCATTTTAAGTTGAAGTTAAATAAAGTCTTTAAGAAAGCACTCTGAGATTCCTTCCATTGTTTATCATTAAGTCTCTGATTTACTTTCAATGTTAATTTTGAGGTTGAATAATGTGACTGAAAGATCGACAATTACTGTTGACTATAATCATAAAATGCTCGATATTTTTCCAACACTTATACAAATTTTTCGTCGGTCGATGCGGTATAATCTTCCTAGATCAAAGATAATACAAGTAACATCTTTTTTAGAAAGATTCATTAGCAATTAGCTTGCTATAACACAAAACATCATGGTATTTATACTGTACAATGTAATATATACTTGACAGTGCTAAATTTAAGTGTTTGAAAACTCAATACACCTGCCCTTTTCTCAGAGAGATTTTAATCTAAATTCTCGCTCACTTTTCTTGATACGGGTGGGTGTTTCCGGCTCTTTAACGCGGGTTGCCAGCTTTGGAAGTGAGAAAATGACAAGGATTTGAGAAAATATCAAAATTTATTTTACAAAATCACACATCATTTGAATATGTATAAATATCTTCTAATATCAACTTCAAAAGAGAATTAATTTTTTCTCATAAGCTGAAGGCATTCGTTGAGATATACTTAAAAGACGGTGCTTTTCAATCTCGAGTTGTAAGTGCTTCACAAACACAGTCGATTTTTTCATTACTTTCCTTAGGAAGCATTTCTTAATGTTTCTGATGTAAGAGAAAGTAATTTCCTTTTCTTTGATTTCAAAATACATAAAACGCAACACGATGAAAATTAAAAAGTAAAATCCTAATTATTTTTAATTTTTAGTAGTCCTTAATAGTAAAAATAACCTTAAAAACAAACAGTGTTTTAAAAGGCACGGATATTGCCTTTACATATTTAGGCCTTACTTTTGCTCTTATGCTTTTAAAAACATAATTGAATTTATATCAGAACTTGGAGAGAGCTGATAAAAAAATCCTAAAATTCGAAAGCGTGTCCTGAAATACCTTATAAGAACGTAATTTTTCGATATATACTCGCGTCTTTTGTTTAGACCAAAAGGGTGCAAGGTTCTTAATTGCATGGTCCAATTAGCCTCTCTATAGTTAACAATTTGTTATCTACATTAGTGGAATCCTTGATTTGTTCAATACAAAATAAAAAAAAAGTTTTCTTGGCAACGTTCTGTATTATTAAAGTGAACGGCTATATACTTCACAAATTTTCTTGTTTGTCTTCATTGACGACTTATGGTTTCTAAAACGAATCTTGAACTGGTTGGTCGTAGAGCCAACATGTGAAAGAAAGTTAAGAATGAATTCGCCAGAAAAAAAAATAGGAAAAAAAAAGATTAAGCATATTTCATTCAACGAATCAATAAAACATCAGTAAAAGAAAAATTAAGTCACAAGTACCAACAATAAGTCGGTAGCTGAACATGCAGGTGTTAGTAGTAATTTTCACCTAATCTTTTTGCAGGACTTTCTTGAATCATGAGAAAACTTTTTATCAAAACTAAAATGAACAGTGTAAAAATGATCTAAATGGCTTTTAGACGATTTTAAATGCCCACAAACTACATTAATGAGAATTCGTATAAACCCAATGACCTTTGGGATATACACACTCTGAATAGTTCGTGATTTCGATTTGAAATGATATTATCATTCTAAAGGTGGACTGTAGCAAGCCCCACATTCCTATTGGTCTCTCTATGAAGGGCCTTTTTTCAATAGCCTCTTGTAAACGAAAAACGCACGAGTCTCTCTTTGTTGCGTGCACAGATTAAAAAGTAGGTAATTGAATAATGACTTCCAGAACACTCTGCCACTATTCATCCTGACTTCAGAAAATAATTGTTAATTACAACGGACGTGAAATTGTCAAAAATAAGAACATAGAAGTCTTTCAAATGCTTTTAGCTTTTATAAACAAAAAGTGTAAAAAACATCCTTTTAGATGTTAAATTTATTTACATTTTTAACTGAAACTTGCGTGAGTGTTTCCATGTAGAACATTTAATGGTTCCCTTAGAAAGAAAGACCAGCCTCTGTATGTGATACTAACGTATTAAGGCATTCAAACGATTATAAATTAAGTCTGTTTGTGTACGTATCGGGGAATTATTTGGCGTAAGGTTTTTATGTGATTCTTTTCATTGATTCAATTGACACTGACGTCATCTGTACACGAATCTCCACACACAGTAAGAACCAAACAGAACATATATATATTTTACTGATGGTATTTGAATGTCAAGTATGGAACTTTGGTATTTAAACAACTTAAAAACAGCGGCAGTTTCCATAATCTTTATCATGCATTTTTGAATCTTTCCTAAAATGGCATATTTAAGTTTTTTTTTCTTCAACCAATGTGTATTATTGAACAAGCTATGTCTGTACTTAATTTGACTACAAAAATTGTTAAATTTCCAAGAGAAAAAGCAGAGAAAAGCACTTCAACTCAAAGGAAAATGAAGTTGATAAAAGTGGTATTTTATTTTTAATAATATACATGAAAAAATTACTCGATTCTTATTGGCTGAGGAATAGTGCATTTTTGAGGTAACACAGTGCAAAAACAAGGTAACACAGTGCAAAAATAAGGTAACACAGTGCAGGTATTAC
>JAOEHV020064220.1:0-16623 GCA_025447995.2 Isaurus tuberculatus
AACTTCAAAGGCTCTTAAAGGGCTGTCTCCATGGCAAAATCTTTGTACATCAACAAATTCTACATCTTCATTTTCAAATTTTATGTTCTGTTTCAGGCCTTGAATGCAATCCATACGTGTTTCATTGTACATAAGTAGCTCACTATCAGAACTCCCACATCTAACAATGAAGTGTACTTCTGGCGTTTCAATAACCTTCTGAACACAAAGACTTTGTCCTGTTTTCAATTTGTATTCCTCGCTGGTAAGAAATACCGCTGGGTCGTACAAGCATGTAATCAAACACACCAGATATCCATCATTGGCAACTGTTGAGTTATCCAACCAAACAAGCAGGTGGCGGGTTCTTTCAGTGGTTCTTAAGTGTTTCTTTTGCTCTTGAGGAGGAAGGTGACTACTGTTTTGTAGCTCATTCAGAGTATTCAACCTTTCTCTTATGTCTTGCTCTGATAGGATATACTCTTCAGTTGATCTAATTCTAAGAAATGACCTGTGCTTTTGAAGCATTTTTCGACGATGTCTTTAAGTGTGATTTTTCTGCCCTCTGCTGTAAATTCAACTTTCACAATGTGGTCATTTGATTTGTTCAGAACAAGTTTCTCATACTGCAAAATATAAAATGATCAAATGTTTTAGGATTTTTTGATGGATAAGTGTTCAGATAACAAATGGTTGGCTCTTTATGTCAAAAATCAGACCTGCTATGCCCACTAAATCTACCACACCGTACACAAACACTTATTGATGTTCTTTAAGATAACGAAGAGTAGAAATGCTTTTGCTATCACAAAACGTTTTTTTTCCTATATATTTTTTTAAAATTAAAAAATTACCGTTCTTTGAACTATCATTTCACCAAGTTTTTCGTGAAGCTATTTTTTTTTATTTCATCTGGATGGACTTCTGTTGGCATAGCTATTTCACCCCCTGGACCTTTCCTTTTTCTTCTTCTAATAACAGGATTATTGCGTTCTCTCTGCTGTAGTCGATTGATATCAACATCCTGTGAAACTAACCACTCCTTCACTATCTGCCCTTCATTCTGAGCCAGGTTACCTTTACTGTTTGTGACATTGTAGCTAGTTGCTAATTGCTGCCAGTTAACTGGGTGGTTATCTTTACATCCTGTCAGAATTGAACAATTATAATTGTTAGAACATTGTTTTATTCAATTATAAAATTAATTTTGCTTAGTTATAACAGTGGAGATGTTTATGTTTTGTCTCATTTGTGCCAACATCTTTCTTTTTGTTGCTGGTTCATTATTGTCGTTCAATGTTAACTGCCGTCTTCTTTGTTTCAAAGGACAGAGCCATTCTACTTTTCTGCCATCCTTTCAAGGAATTCCCCCCGCCATAGCATCTGGTATTTAAATAAAATAGAAATAACCTCATGAGAATTTTGTAGTGATTTTCATTTTATATGCAGTAGTGCAGATGTCCTACCAGTATTTTTTAAACCAAACTGATTTTTTATTCAAACTATAACATTAATGTGTTATGATACATTATGTGAGCCTTACGTTACTATTTTCCCATGCTTATCTACATTTGTGACTCTCAGGAACATCGGTAATGTGTGTGTAGGCGGGAGGGGGTCCAGGCTGCACACCCTCACATGTCAAAAGACCCAGTCTTAATTACAAATGGCATTTAGGTTTACCTTAAAAATGATGTTTCTTTCATTTGACTTTCAATATTCTCTTTCTCTTTTCTGTAGCAACTTCTTCTTTCCTTCCTTATTTCAGACTTAGTTTTATGTTGAATGTTCAGTTCTTTATTTTTTGATAAAGCTTCAGCAAAGGATTCCTTGCATTGCCTCTCAAACTGTGGTGATATTGCATTGTAAATAGCTTTAGCATCAGTTGGTGTGGACAGCATTTCTAAATCAGCAAGATGTTGCGCTGCATTCTTTTAATGCATGGGGCGAGCCTTAACGACACCAGCACAACGTTCTGCAGTATTTTTTGTTTCGGGAAAATTGGAACTTGTCACTTGGAGTGTTGACGGGTAGCCGTCTGCGTAGTCTGTTCGAATGGTGACAGGCTCGTGATCTTTGACACAAAGTGTTCCATGTAATTTGTGGATGGTCATGGTGTTTAAACGAAACCCCGCTTGATCATCTCTTCCAAGGTTTAATACATTCTCACCATCACGAAACTGCTGGTCATTGAGAGCTGCATAAAATGCAGCACTCCAGTGTTCATCTGGATTAAACTTCAGAGTGAAACCTTTCCTTGCTCTTTTTTGCAGAACCTTTGCAACACCTTTGTACCTTGAAGCAGATCTTCTTCTCCGGTTCCTGGCTATACAAAGCTGAACAACAGTGCCATAGGAAATTTTTATCTGGAATTTCCTTTCAAGATGTTCCTTTACACGTTTGAAGGTTGGCTTCTTTTGCACCTTTCTGTTTCCATCATACGTGATTACTCCAGTTCTCCGCCAAGCGTCAGTCCCTGCACCACATTCCATGACAAAATTCTCAATTTCTTTACCAATTTCTGGCACTTGAGTTAAAATCCGTGATACCTTTCTGCTGCGCCTTCTCTTCAGAAACCGTTGTTCCATTACCTTTCTCTTTGCGTCTCTCACAGCTTTCCGGTGGATTGCTTCTCTTCTCTTTCTGACAACCTCTCAGCCCCTTTCTCCAAGAATGCTGTCTATACCTTGATTCCACAGCTCTTGATCACTGCTTTCAGCGTCTGAGACGACGACGCCGTCTTCGTCATTTATACTTCTTTTTCTTTCAGAGAACAGAAAGGCCTGACGAGAATGCTCAGCAATATCCAGATCACTTTTGTCTAAATCCAAGAAAGACAGCTGTCCACCAAAATCAAGAAGCAGCTGATTTAACGCCTCTTCAGTAATGTCTGTGAGTTTTGAATTTAATGCCATCACAAATGCAAACTAGTTAAAAGAACATTTAAGAATGTCTAAAACTTGGTGTGAGTTCATGTAGACCCCACTTGTCTCAGATTGAAACTTGTAACATTCATCGTTTTCACGTAGCTGAAACTCCTGGCGTGTGTGCATGCTTGAACAGTCATTGGACTGGTACTGGCCAGCTGGTTCTGTGCTGGTATGCTCTAAGCTGGCACTCAATGATGTTGCAGAGGATGAGCTGTTATGACCACAAGACTCCTCATCTTCAGACATTTGCTCATCTGGACCACTTTCACTTTCTATATCACTCACACTACTTTCAGTATCAACTGCAAAGCCAAAGGAAGCAAGGAGACCTTTATCTTTCAAACAGGCAATCTTCTCAACTGACTCTCTGATTGCTTTTGCGTGGTTTACAGCTTCCTGAAGTCTTTCTATGCACTTCCCAAGGTCATATATTCCATAAACTTCCTTTGCCTTGGTGTTTGACAATCCAGATGCTTTTACCGCAACATACTTCAGCATCTCTTTTTCTGATTCTGAATCAGCAAGGTAGAGCAAATCTTTCAATTCCTCTTTGGGCAACTTAATTTCTTGAGCACCCGAAGTATCCACAGACTTTGTCAGCAATGTCTGAAAGATTTGATAATCAACAGTGTTTTGTTTTTCTACCAGATAGAAGCTGCATGAGCCTTCTTTTAGATCCCCAACAGCTAAGCAGGCCAAGAGCATGCGTAGAAGTTTCCTTCTTGCTGCTGAGGCCTTGTAAGACACACCTGGACTAGAGAGCATAAAAACAGACTTTAGAGTAATAAAGCCACATGTCAACACTTTATCCACAACTTTCATCATTCCTTCGCAGTTTGTGCAAGGCTGATTGTGTTTCTTTTTGCAAACAAATGCTCGAACATCTTTGTACATCTTTGTACTGCTTTAGAGACAATCCTTCAAAACTGGAAACGTAAATGTCATCTCTTACTCTCTGATGCTTTGACAATGATTTTGTCCTTTCTTCTGCAAGGTAAATGCTGACTTCATCCCCTCTCACCTTGCATGCTGTGTGAGAGGGGTTTTCGGAAAACCCTGTGAGCTTTCTGGTGTTTCGGTGTCACCCTCTGAGTTACTGGACGTTTCTTGGGGGAAGGTCTGTTTCTGAGATTGAGGCTTAGATTCAGAGTCAATATCTTCTAATATTAATTTATCACCTGACTCATCGGAATCTTTACTTGAGCCATCACTTTGACCTTGTTTTTGTAACATTTCAGGGAGTGTGTGAAGGGAGCTTAGGTTCCCTTCAGATTTAACACCACTGGTCTTGCTCCTTGTAGCCTTCTTTTTCTGGTACCATTGCGATTTGCCTTCCTTTCATTTCAAAACAGCAAGCTGGCTTTCAATCCTCCCTTTCTCTTTAAGTAACTCTCTCAATTCAGTGCAGACCTCATCACACTTTTTATAGTCATTAATGGTCTTCAGTTTATTTATTCTCAGCTGCTTTAGGCGAATTTGATCTTCTGTTGATTTCAGCAAAGCTTGGTGGCAATTGTTTGTCTTCTCTCTTCAGCCATCACGTTTTTCCTCTTCAACTCCTTTTTCTGTGCCTTTCTATTATCACCTTGTTTTTCATCACTTGATGAACCAGATGATCCTTGTGCTGATCTGGAAAATCCCCTTTTAAACTTGTATCCTTCGTCTCTGACTTTGTTTCGTGCCTGCTGGAATAGGTCCCCTAGATACAACATCAAAATAAGTAAAAATATGTTTTCTAGCACAAGCAAAAGCATCAACAGAGAAGAGAAAACAACTATTCTGAGGGTTTCACTTATTTCATACATTTCCTCAACCATGAAACTCTTGTCATTCTTTACTTATTTAAAGTGTGACATATTCCTCACTTTGTCAGACTATTCCACACTTCCACACCAGTAGAAGTGTGGGACTAAGTTAAAAGTGACAAGGGTTTAATTATGGGGTATAAGTGGGACATATTCCTTACTTTGTTGGACTATTACATACTTCCACACCTAGAAGTGTGAACTTAGTAAGAAATGTAGAAACTCTGTATGTTATAGTCAGGGCTGGACATGGCTCAAAATAATAACTGTATAAATACATGTAAAAAAAAAGATTTAGCAAGATTTATTCCTGGCTGCACATTTTGCAGCACGTACATTAAAGACCAACAAAAATTTGATTTACCTCTGTGCAGCATTATCTGTGGATTTTGTCTTGCAAGTTCTTCAGCAGCACAATTTACAGCTATTTCATAAGTCTTTAATTTTTCACCAGTATATATCTTTGCTTCAGCAACTTCATCACTTTTCAGACATTCAACCTGAACATAGAAACACTGTCAACTGACACCCTTGTAATTGCTTTTTTAATGAGATCACAATCAAATTGATGACAAATTTCACATTTTAATACCTTAGCTGCAGGCCCAACTTTAAAGTCCCTTGTGATTGTAGCCTGAAATTGTCCAGGGACAGCTGCTGACTTTCCTGAAGAATCTGCCACAAAAGACATAAGAAACATTAAGTGCACACAAATTTTTTTTCTCCAGTGGGATTCAGGTCTTGCTAGTAGTGGAAGCTAAAGCACCTAAATTTAGTTTTCCTTTATATTCAATGCATTCGAAGGTCTGGAAATTAAAGCTGAGTTTTAACAGAATTTTAATAAACAAAACATGGAAGAACACTGCACTTACTTTTTGATGTAGAAGCAGAAATGGTAGTTGATGTGCATGTGGCAGGCTGGTTTGTTAATTTCTGACAAAGGAATATAAATCTTGTTTAAAATACTGTTCTTCAAGCTTAAATACGATAATCATACACTTCATTTAAGCAAGTGACATTTGAAAAATATAAATGGGTTTATATATATATACATAATATAAAGACTTGGCTCTTAGAACTTCAAGAAGAGCTAATTATTTAAATCCTATTAATTGAGCCCACCTTTTCGATAACACGAAGCTTAGATCTGTCCTCTATGCTATTATATCCAAATCTATGAACTCTTGCCATTCTCTATTGTACATCTGTATAATCACCTCACCATCAATGTTAAACGCCTCTTTTATACTAGAGCAAAAAGCTTTACTCTCGTCGAATGGGATAACTTTCCGGCTTTCGCCATATTCGACAAGAACCTGGAACAAACCATTCTACATTAAAAAATACACAAATCTTTCGTTATTTATGTCGAAAACTGGTGGCAGACCATCTAGTGAAATCATGCCAAGCAGGAAGCAAACATTCATAAATGAGGTTCTATTTGCGAGTATTTTCCAATCGGAAAAACACTTCGTGTTATAAACCTTCAAAGATAGATAACTGACGGGCGTTAAAAATGACATTTGTTCTTTAGAAGCGACCAAATCCATGTACAACTCACCTTCCGTTCAGCCATTGCTCCGACACGAACGCGGGAAGTTCGATCAAATGCCTTCTGGGTATTTTCCAAGACAGGTCATTTCCAGGCACTCTCCACTCTCTCCACTCATCAAGATGGTGGCGACATTGTCAACATTCCCCACCCTGGGGACAGACCTCACAGTCAAATTCCCGTGGGTAGCCCGACCCCTCCCCCCTCGGGCTTGACATTGACAGGTGCATTACCTTAGCAAATCCACAAGTATTTGGACACAAAAGCGTCTCAGACGTTACAGTAGATCGCTACCTATAAGCTGTATACTAATAATTGCTGTTTTCGTTGTCGAATTATGTCTAAAAGCACGAATTAATTTTGATGAATTCCAGTACTAAATTCTCAGTCAAACTTCCCGCCTAAATAACTGGCATGCGCACAAGTGGTTTGTGGGTATAATTGGTTTATTTAGATTAAGTGAAGTACAATTATTTTGCAAAGAAAATATCGACTAGTTTGCTTAGTTATACGAGTAAGATTCTGTTAGAAAATTACGTTTCTCTCCTTGTTGAGGGTTATTTTAAGCGAAATACAAACTTTTAGAGATATTAAAAAGCCAAAACAATCGTTCATGACCCGTTTTACCATTTTTACGGCTTGAAATGCGGAGAAAAAAGCATATTTTTAATTGAATCTTCTTGCTTTGCCATTTTGCCTTTCAGCTCGTATCCATAGAAACCTGTTCTGATCTTGGCTACTGCTGGCTAATATCACTTGAGTCTGCTATTAAAAATGGCGCGTGAGTTCGACGAACAAGCCGACGAGCTCACTGCCCTTGAAAACGTCTCTAATCTTAAAATTATATGACTTTTTTGGACAATCTTATCTGTATCTGGCTAATTAGAAATTTTGATTTGTTTCGGTAATAGCGAACCACTGGAGCGATGTTTTACCAAATGTAGTGTTTTTTTAAGAAATTTAAAGATTGAAAACGTAAATTCTCTTTTCCCTGGAAGGATAGCTAAAATGTCTAATTTGTTTCGTGTATTTTAGAAGAGACCGTATTAATTTGTATAGTTTTTGTACAGAGCAAGGTTTGACAAATATTTTTTCAAAGCCCGTGAAAATATGTAGCGAATTTTGACAGGATATATTTGATTAAGTGGTCACGTGACTATCCGTCAAGGCAGTATATACCTAATTTGGAAGGTGTGTGGCATTCTATCATCGAGCCGAGTTTCATAAAGAAATGTTTACAAGAAAAAATTTTATGATTTATTGAATAAATCATGCCCAATTTTCCTTCAGAGCCCTGCCTTAATTGCGATGAGTTGGACTTTACGCTTCCATGCACGCATGTTACAACAGATTTGGATAAGTTATGCAAATACGAACAGAGCCGGCTAATTCACCTTCACTCCCAGACTTTGCTTTTTAACGTTTTTTTTAAACAGGGAAACATTTAGCGAATTACAACAGAGTACTTGTGTCAGTGTGGGCCAATGTGCAGCGATGCTTTGATTTTTAAAGCAACTTGAAACTTGACAGCTAAAAAGGATCGTAAAATAATTAGTTGTTTGAACAATAAAAAGACCGTGAAAAAAGCTAAGAAAATTTCTCCGCATTTGCGCTGCACTTTCACCGCATTTGCGCTGTATTTTCACCGAATTTGCTCCGCAATTCAGCCGGAAAATTTTACATTTCAATTAAAACGAATGGAAAATTTTCTCTCATTATAAAACAAAAGATATGCCATTTTTTGCCGAAAACACACCGCTCCGCAATTGCACCGTAAATACATCGAAATAGAAAGATTAGAATGTCCTAATGCGAAATAAAGTTTATAAACATGAAAACAAGTGTTGTTTGGCTTTACTGCAGGTAATTGTAGCAAAAGTAGTCAAGCAAAATGCAAAACTATGATACAGTTGAAACCATGGCGTGACATGGAGAGGAGCATCACATTCTTCACACCTTTATCTAGTTTCAGATCTTTCCTCTGGATTTTTATCAGTACAAATTTTGCAACGCCTTGTTGGCCTTTGTTTTTTTTTTTTTTGCAGCAGGCTTTGGGGTAATTGCAGAGGGAAAATATTTCCCAGTCAGAGGTGATATGTTGTTGGCATGGGGTGAAACCCTTCCTGGAGTGCCAGGGTGAGGAATGCTAGCAGTGGCAGTGGACCGTACCAGATCCTTCACCTGGCTCAAACAAAACTCTCTGTGAAGCATAGAACTTTTTCCTGTGTTTTTCTTGTACAAAATGTAACCTTGAACTTCACAAAGATGAAGAAAATGGAAAAATAATTTCTTGTACAATCTATTTGTTTTCCTGGTGAAAGAGTGGTATTGCATCATCTGGTCACTTCTGTCAACCCGGCCCATATACTTATGTACTACAGTGGGCTTCCGGATGAGTTCTTGCGTCACGCGATTTCTTCGCCCCATTTTCATGGAATGAATCATTTTCAATTGTTGAAATCATGTGGACCTCCCTCTTGTCTTTCCACTTTAAGACCACTACATTGCCTTTTCTAAAAGGTACATGGTCGCCCGTGTTGAGCCGCATGGAAGCAAGCTGTGCCTTTAGAAGACGTTTTCTATTCGATTGCACTGTTCCAGTTGCTGGGGTCTGTCGAGCAAACAAGTTTTCAAAAAAGTTCAGGGCTTGTGTAATAGTTAACCAAGTAAACACAATATCCCTGGTCCAGATAATTTTGCATTAGCCTCGTGACTACATCATAGGTGGCACCTTTTCAGCTGTTCAGTTGTTGCTCTTTCTCTCGTAAATTTCGTATTCACAAATGTAACCGGAATTTCCTTCTGCGACAGCATAGGCCTTAACATGGAATTTGTGTGCCTTTGTAGCATTGTACACTTTGAAATGTACGTTCCCGCGCCAACCAATTGCACTTTCATCAAGGCTCAGTTCTTTATGTGGTTGATAAACTTCCCCAAATTGTTTTCGAAGAAAATCGTAAATCGGCCTGATCTTGAAGAGCGGGTCAAAGCCAAGTTGACCTCTTCGGAGGTGAAAAGTGTTGTCGTTAAAATGAATAAATCTTATGATTAGCAAGAAGCGGTCACGGTTCATCATGACTTTAAACCATGGAGTATGGAGGACCTCGTCATTACTCCAGTATTCTTGCAAATCAAGTTTGTTGCCAAGGCCCATCGCTAAAACCATGGCAAAGAACAACTTCATTTCGTCAAGCGTGACTGGTTTCCATTTGTTGATTCTTGAATTTTCTGCCGGATTAGTTACGCTAGCTCTTGTTTGTTCTGCATATCTGTCTCTTCCACAATTTTTGCTATTAACTGGTCTGTGAAAGATAGTTGAAAATAGTCCATAGGGTTTTTATCTGCCGGCATAAGCACTTTGATGCGAGGAATCGCGGTAAATGGAGGTTCATCTGGTTTCAAGCGAACAACAGCAGCGTCACGTGTCCATTCAACTGTACCTTGATCGTCTTGATTTTGTTCTACTTCCTTCAGAGTCAGAATTGTAAATGTTATTTCTTCTTGCGGCTGCAATTTCAACTTCTTCATCAAAGCCCTCGCGTTCTTTTTCATCGAATGAATCATTAAAAATCTGAGCGAGTCTATCTTCGTCTGTCAAAAACGACGCCATATTGATTACGGGACACGCTTCAGGAAATTCACAAGCACGTGGCATGCTTCAAGTCACGTGGGAAATTGCGGAAAAGTACTGAGCACAAGGCTTGATTATGTAACAACACATTTTGCCTTTGTTCTTAAACGAAAACAAACGCAACACGTGATTTCAAGGTTATTTATGTGCATAAATTAGAAAACGAGTAAACTCGTAAATAGTAGTAGGAAATAGGAAACTGGAAACGAGCTAGCTCGTTAATAGCAGGAAAAGGGTTAACATTTTGCTAACTATTCTTGAGTTACATAAAGATAAAACAAATTTTTAATGTCTCGGTTCAGATAACTTCCAAACATCAACTTTGAACTATCTCTTTGATTAATCTTGTGTACTACTTTTGTACGGTGGCCCACAGGGGCAAAATACAACTCAATTTCATTTCTGAAACACAACAGTCTTTTTCAGAACATAACAATCTTTCGCAGCACACAACAATCTTTTTGAAAACACGACAATCGTTTGTCTTTTGCTTGTTCAGGATTCCCATCCGAATATTTTCCTTTTCTAAAATTTCTTCCAAACCTTCAGGAATAGGAAGTCCCATGAGAGTTATCAACTCTTTCATCCAATGATTACTAGGCCCCTCCAATATATACATAAAAGACATATTGCCTTGGCAAAGTCCACAGTTTGTAGAAAACTCATAATGCAGTTGGTGCAAGCTTACACTTTTAGTTCTAAATCTTGTAAGAACATGGAACTTGCTCTCTGGGAAATTGGAATGGCCTTTCCCCATTTCGCTATGGATGACTTCTTCAGCTTTTTGTGCCACTCGATCACACTCTAATTCATAGAGTTTTGAATGTAGTGGGCAAGTCAGACAGCCCTAGTTGAACATGGCTTTCCTTTACATTTCAACTCATCTTCATCCTCACTCCAACTACTGCTATCACTTGAACTGTCATCATCTGAGTCCTCAAGCTCATCATCACTACTGTTATCACTTTCATTATCATCATTACCCTTATCAAATCCTTCACTGATTTTTTTTATTTATTTAACCACCATCGTTGAGTTACATATAAATATATATTATACTTTACAAACAGTGTGGCGAGGAATCCCAAGAAACCATGAGGCTTATGTTTTGGGACTCCTCACTAGTAGCCTATTACAGATATATTAAGATTATGGCGATAGCTCTTTTTTCTACAGAAGAATGACCCAATTGAACTAAGTGTGTTAATGTATGTGTGGATGCTGTACCTGTTTTGAGTAAAGTCCTATGCGTGTTAATATGTTTGATTATTATGTAAGTACTCACGAAATTTCGTTTTAAATGTACTAAAGCTTTTGCAAGACGTGATGTTTGTCGGGATAGAGTTCCATATTTTCGGACCTTTAAAGAGTACCACTACCTTGACCAACATCACTTGTAACATTCCTTTGAACGTCACTACCATAACCACTACTGATCACAGTATTTACATGGAAACCACATTCCTCCTCAGTACCATCTTCCTCCCATTTGTGTATATCTCGACAATGATATTTTCCTAGAACTCTCATTCTTCTTGCATATTCCTCCGGACTCTTCCCACTTTGTTTCAATGCAGAGAAATGGTTTCTCTTAGCCGCTGCAAGGAAATCATCTGTCAAACAACCACATTTTTTGGAATGTGTTTTACCCTCACAAACACACTTGACCAAGCCAATATCTGGAAATTTTTTTTTTGTGCAGGTCTATAAATCCTTTATCAAGAACCTTCTTTGCCCTATATTCTTTCAAATTGTTTCGATGCGACCTTCCAACGTGTCCTCCACACAACATCACCTTACTCATACCTGCATCTGTGAAAATGCTGCGAAAAGATTTCCCAGACGAGGAGTCCTGGTCCTGCCAGTTTACCTCACAGTTCATTCCTTCCTCTTTTGCCTTTTTGAATAGCACATATGCTAGATGACCTTCAGCCGATTTAGCTGTGCCTTCCCACAACTCACTGTCACAAATCTGGTTTTTCCCTCTCATACACAAATGGCCATAATAGATCACACCACCAGTCATGAAATCAACTATCACAAATGTGCAACACTGGCTGTGAAAACCCCTAATCAACCAACAACCATCTGATGTTGTTACAGCCTTCTTCCAACTACCCAGCACATTTGGCTCCTTTTCCCTCATCACTTTTTTGCCCTTCTTACACATTGTATCTAAAACACTTTTTACATGTGGATGTGCCATCTCAATAACGTTAAAAAAACACATTCTTTGACAACACATTCATACCCAAACCAAGCTTAAGAACTTTATGGTAAGCTGGATATCCATTTCCATAAACAAGAAAACACAGTGCTGTTGCCAATGACACACACGACCTTCTATGAGAGGATAATGACAGCTCACTACTGGCATAATTCACTTTCACTCCGCATCCACCCGAACAAAGAAAGTTGACCTTTACAGCACAACCCAGTCTCTGATCCATTTCTTTGACAGCCATCAATCTGCCTTTTAAATAGAACAAAAAAAAATGAATTTCAATAGAACTTGCAAACTATTTTAGTTCGTTTTATAAACCTCATACTATTGCTAAGACTATAAAGACATAGATTTTAATAGTCAACTGTAAATTATTTTATTTCAGTATGAGTGGATTTCAAGTGCCACTAGTTACTCTTTACATTCTGCCTCATAACCATAAATTCATGTTCAGTACTAAAACAAAAAATGCTATGTTTCAACAAATATAGCACCGGATTCAGTGAAAAATGTTATCTTAGAAATCCATCTTACTTTCGGTATTTCATTCCCTTTAGTAGAAAAAAAAACCATCTGATGAGAAGAAAACAAATCTGGCCATTAAGCCACAAAATACAGAATCATTTTTGATCACAATGAAAACCTAAATAATCTAAATTTATATTTATTCTATTTTTTTCGGTACACTTCCGGCGGAAACGACTAGGATTTTTGTAATCGCTCGATAAGGCAACATTAAAAAAAGTTACTTTATTTCAGTTTTTATTTCATTATTCTATAGAATATTTGGTTGTAATGCTCAAAAATGAGAGCAAAAAAATCGTTTTACTTACCATTACAACCCTCATTCTGACAACGACGTGTGCGGTTTATCTGATCTTCGAATTGTTCCAGTTGCGAAGTCCTTGCAACATGGTACTTCTGGGAAAGCTGAATCGCAAGCTGCTCCTTGTTGTCAGGCTTAAACTTTAGTCTGAAATCATTAAAGCAATTGTAAATATCAATAAAAGTCATATATTAAAACATTCAAGTAAATATAAAATCTTCTTCAGAACAACACAGAAACTATTTAAAGAAAATAAAGTAAACAAAGGAAGTAAACGTACCGTTTTTTGACAAAAAAAGGAATCGCTTTTTCGGGCGAACTAAAACACTCTTCACTTGTAGAAACCTCGTCGCCTGAACCAGGCTTGTAATCAATGTCGGACTCGTCAGATTCTTCAAGCGATCGTTTTGATGGACCGGGGCGTTCTTCTTCTTCTATATGTGTTTCAGGATCAGCCTGTTGATGCTGCGACAACAACTTTTCGAAATCTTTATTCGACCAAAAAACCTTCCCTAATGGCCTTATATAGCGATAGCTTTTCCCCTTTTCTTCGATTTTCCAGCCTTGTTTGATCAGATTTTCGTGTGAAAGTTTGACACGAGAATTTCCACGAGCTTTGTTTAGAGCAATCGCATCTAACCTTCCAGACATGTTTCGCCTTTCTGTTCGTGTTGACCCGCGTAGAAATTTCGAGATATTTTAAGACTTCTGCGCAGTTACCAAGTGCGCATCTGAGCTGCTGACCAAAAAGCGTGACTGCTCTGTTGCTAAGGATGACGTAGTTTGTTTACACCGCCGAACACTAACGAGCAACTCAAGCGAAGTATTTCCGTTATAAACCGTAATTTCTCGACTATAAATCGACTTAAATTTATCCAAAAAGGTAGCAGTCAATAATCCAACATGGCGGCAAAGAAGAAATAGGTTTCGGAAAAAACACGAGATTTTACAGCAAATCAACACGGATTTTCGGCCAACTATTTCGCTAGAGATGTGGAAAATTTGCTCTACACTAAAATAGATTTATAGCAGCTAAACTGAATCGGCAGCACATGTTCTTTACGGATAAATAAATGTTTCTGTCGGAGCCCGGATTACAAGACAGCTTTGAAGCACAGATACGAGGTGAAATCAAGTTCGTCTTTCAAAATTTAGACAGTCACGGTATGAAAACTAAATTATCTGCAACTCCGGGCTCCGACAGATTTTTAGATTACGTGGGTGAGTTTAATTTCCCGTGTATTTTATTTAATTTGGTTGAAAGGAAAAAGAAATGAAGCTAATTGTAATATTTTCTGTGCCCGCATTCACACTAATTTGACACCAATGCTATGTAATTTGACACAAAACTTCACATTTTCAAAAAATCTAATGTTATTAGTTTATGGCTCTGTAATTTTTTTCAGGAAAATATTTAAGGGGATATGTTAATTTTAAGCTCAAAAATGATCCTATGAGAGAGGGAAAATGCCTTAAAGGAAAAAGTGAGTAATTCATCTTGAGAAAGACTTACTGCAATTAGATCAAACAAGGATTTGAGTGGTTCGGGGAGGATCATTATCACAGGCCATTACCATATTTCTTGAAACGCTTTCATCAAATGCTTCTGAACTTATGGTTGTAAAACTGCAGCTGTTTTTCGCTGTTTGTAAAGGCTCAGAAATTGAGCCACTGAAATATTATTTCACCTCTGACTCGGATACATAACACTATAATGTCCACTAGTTTAATGTGGTTTTCCAGTAGATTGTACATGAGTTCATGTTTTTTTCCTCTTTTAAAATTGATAGCCTGATAGGGGCTGGATTAACATGATTCTTTGTTGCCTTCCAAGAGCAAAGCAGGCTTCTACAGGCAGCTTTTGCATTTGTAGCTTGTGATATACAGCAGCCTCTTGCTTGAATAGTAGTGCTGCTACATAGCTACAGTTTGAGCTCAGCCCTGCCCTGCAAGGGCAGTTTCCTGTTAAGACCCAGCAATTCGGAACATTGACAGCAACACGTACATTGTACAACTTGGCAGTTTTACTCTGTCTCTGACTTGGCAATACCTACAGCAGATAAAATCACAAAATGAACTCGCGTTAACTATGTAAAGCTTTGGTAAGTTTTTTTGGATTTCATGGCACATGTGTTCACAGAAGTAGCTAAACATGAAAGACGATCAAAAAATTCCTAATTTTTGATGAATTTTTCTTACCTTCGATTTGATAAAAAAATGACTTTTTGATGAGGTTTCATTTTTGACATGGCCAGTCCTTCTAAGATCTGTAAGCTTTAACAATTTTGTTTGTAAAAACACTTGGAGTTTCCTTCAGATACTTGGTTACTTCAGACCAGGACACGTTGGGCAACTTTACAATGTCTTTTATCCATCCCGACTGAGTACGGGTCTTCAAGTTTTGGGCCATTTGCAAGAGTTTGTGATGTCTTCACTTGAAACAGTACCATTCAGGGACTCGTTTTGATCTCGTTCAAGACAGCGATCCAGTAAGTCATCTGTAGATAGCGCTTCAAAAGTTGGCTTGATAACTTTCACTACATCTGCAGGCAAGGGAGACTTGTGTTTGTAACTCTTTCTTCCTTTGACCTTGTCCCGCTGCCATCCACACCATGAGTCTTCACCATCTGGGCAATAGCAGTGTTGTGGGTTTTCATCTGAGGAAGCAGGTTGGTGTAAAATTGCCCAGGCTGCTCTTCTCATTCCCTGTTTGTCTTGTTTATGGGTTCGTATAGCCTTACCATAGTATTTTTGCAATAAGTCAAATTTTTTTGTCAGTAAAACGGTCTTTCCCTCCAGTGCATTTTCCATTTTCAAGATTTCTACCTTTGAAAGTATTCTTTAGATCATGACCCTTGTCTTCTCAGGCTTCTGTGGATTGAACACGGGTTGATGGGGGAGGTACCAGTGAATCCCCAGGGGGCCTACCTCCTGGGTCGTCACTCTCCTGGCATGGTCGTTCTTAAAACGTTCTTCCGTGAAGTCTGTGTAATGTCTGTGAAGAGGTGAATTTCTTTGCAGGCGTTTCTTTAGCAGATTTAGGCGATGCAATGCCTGCTGCTTGTTGTTAGGCAGATTAGGTGTATTTTGAATTGCTCTGTTTTAAGCCTCCCAGAATTAACTCTCAACACTGAATAGTAGTTTTCACTTCATTAATGGTGATCTTAACAGATCTAACATCCCGAATGCTAAATGCTACAATTTTCACTCTATTTATACTAGTTTTACGAATACATTTGTGCCTGAAATAGTATCGTGACATAATGTGATTAAAATAAGGTTATGCTTAGTCATGCTGATTACAAAGGCGTAATTGATAATTTAACCCATTTTGCGTCACGCACAGTTATTCTGGTTTATACTAAAAGTTTCTTGGCTGATCTCGATCAGCTAGTTAGATCAGTCAGTTTCTAACACTAAATTAAACATTACTCATCAAAACAAATAATCCTAAGTTCTAGTTCCCGGCAGGTGGATAGTTTCGCCATAGTAGTGCCATCTCGTAGTGGTCATCTTTGAGACACACGGTGTCATTCATAATTTCGATTGCTCGTTGGTCTTCCGGGGACATTGCTTTTTTCTGGTCAAACTGATAATCATTAAGAGTTATTGTCAGAGAAAACCATGCAAAGCCGGAAGATGGGGGTCAGCCGATCTCCACCATATTTCTATCGTT